>BPLQ01007013.1:500198-534582 GCA_021605075.1 Caerostris darwini | reverse complement strand
CAAAGTATGGTTTCAACAGAAAAGTATCAAAGTGATGGCACTTAATACAGATCTTAATCATATAGATAGTGTGTGGAGACAGCCAACAGAAAAAATATACAAAAATGGGTACTAATATTTTTTCAACACAGTACCCGAAACAGCGATAGTGTAAGGAAGATATAAAGCGCCCTCAGAATTTAAGCAAAATGTAAAAATTTCAATTTAAAATCGTATATATGAAGTAATAAAAAGTACTGGAACCACTGCTAAGTTTTAATAGTTATTAATTATAATTACTCAAACAGTTTGGTTTGTATAATTATGGGTCTTCCTATTTTATGATTTTAAAAATAAATAATGCATATTTTAAAAAATTTCCATAAATTAGTTAAACAATTTGAAGTTAAAGAGCATTTTAATAGTTAATTTTATTAAAAAATGAGAATTTGTAAATAAAATTTTGTAATATAAATTCGATGAATAACGTAGCAACAACTTGTAAAATTCAGAATTCGTCAGAAATTCGTCCTATCGTTCCTATCAAGTTTCAATTTTTAATTAGTAATTTTCGTAGATAAGAAATGGAAGTACCAAACCTATCATGCATTACAAAAAAGATGGCAATCAATCTCTCAAAAATAAATAAAGCCAAGGACAAAGAAATAAAATAAGCCGTTTCCAAAAAATCCCTTTCTAGAAATCTCTAAATAGCTTAAAATGTAATCCTTAACATGTGTTTTCTTTAATTCCATTGAAGCGCAATCTGTAGTCTTTTAATACTGGCGCATAACAAAAACAGTAGGCGACACAGAATATTTAAGTAGCATTTAGGCAATACAAAAATCCTTTAACAAACAAGAATACGTACGTACACACACACACACAAGAAAAAAATTTAAAATAAATAATTCTATTCAACTAAGCACTTTCTAGTGAACAGATTATGTAACACAAGTATAAACTTTTACTTGGAATTTTTTTAAAGTCGAGAAAGGATATTATTTTTTTACAAATTCAGCAATGCCTAGGACTTTCAGGAATGTGACGGATAGAGCCTTGGTTTTCCAAATTGGTGGAAACCTGGCATTGTTTGTCGTTTGTTTGCTAAACCCTGATACTCCAGTTGCAGTCCCTGGACCACGATAGATAAGTAAGATCATTCCGTTGGTCCAGTCCGACTAGATCATGGGTTTCCAAACTTTTTAGCCTAATTGCCACAATGACTCCTACACAAAGTCCCAAGGTTCAAGATCTAATTAGCTCTAATCATACCAGCGTATACCAATCATCATAATCTAATCATACTATTCAAGCTCTAATCATACCAGGTGTTTTGAATTACGCGCAGATTTTTAATTTGGAACTAGCAGGCGAGTGACATATCTACGTTTGCAATTTCGGTTGGTGCTTACGGGCAAGTGTCAAAGACATGTCATTTCTCGATGTTATCTTGCATTGCAGTAATACAGCGTCGTCTTCTGGAGAAGGGCGGAATTACGCAGAAATGCTAATTATGCTTGGTTAGTCGAAGTGTGCAACGACATTTTATAGCGAGTAGTAGAACTAGAGCATTACTGTAACTGCCCACTGTGAACTGCAAACAAATGTCAGTGAAAAGTTACAGTTACATGAATCTCTTAAATCATAATTATAATCTTTAATTTCAATATGTTAATTACCTATGTACTAAAATTATTGTAAGTTTTTAGGAGAAATCTCATATCAATAACTAGAGTTGAAATGTTCAAGTTAATTACTATGTTTTTTAAAAGGTTGTTACATAAAAACACCTGACAATTATTTTGTATGATTTACTTACATTATAAATCTTTCATCTTGCAATGTAATCAAAACAATATGTCGTGGACCTGATTGATGGTGCCTACCTTAGTTTTTAGGCCCCTGGACTAGATGAGGTGAAAATGAGGGGTTGAAACTTGTAGACCTTGCTTCAGAATATTTATACCTGCGAATGATTTATCAAATACTCGTGGGCTTGCCTTGGATGGACAACCTTAGTGGAAAATCTCCAAAGCCTAGAAACCACCTCGGGTGAAAATATCAAGTATTTGTATGTATTCTTGGAATGAATGTGATAAATGCATAGGTTCCTCTGTATGGTAGAGGGCATAGGGAGTAATGTACGAAGCCTCTAAACCTCTAGACCTCAGATACAATTCCTGAGGCATGATAAATTAGTAGGTTGCAAGTTCTGTGAATCATGTCATTGATACTATTTTTGCTAAATGAGGTCAAATTAAGTGGTTGAAACACTCAGTGCCCAGATGTCACATCTGGGGTACTTGCTTCGTATTTATATATCTGGGATTGATTTATTATCTATTGATTGGTCTAAATGGAATAGTGTAAAATCTAGTGCAATTGAAGAAGAATAGTGTCAAATCCTCATACAACAGAAATCTCTAAATTGTTATCTAATCATGTGTTTGCCTAGTATGGACATGATAAATACATAGCTCGTAAGTTATATTGGGCTGGAGAAAGAGAGTGAAAAAGCCTAAGGCATCCATGCTATTGCCTGGGACGATTGCTGCGAAATGCAGTTTCGCAAAGAATTTCAGCCTCGATTGAAGCAATAGCAAACTTTTTTTCATGATGATTCTGACTCTAATATAAGTGGACATGTTATGATTGCCATCATCATGCAAGTAATAAATAAAGAATTAAATTAATAACTCTGATGATAGTAGATTAATATCTGGCCAGAGATATTTGAGAATTCGCGAACATTAAAATAATAACGAATGATTAAAGTCTTCAGTATAAAAAAATCCTAAAAAGATAAAAACTACCTATGATGATTAAATAGTTAAAATATGTGAATAATTGCAAAGGTTTTGATTAAAATACTTTACTTACCAGCATCAAATCATGAATCATTAAAGAAGTCGATTACAATCGGATAATTTGATTAATTAACAATTTTCATTTAAATTCAGAGCACCAAGAACATAAAAGGAATATTTGATCTTGGCACTCAGACACATCGTTAACCAAACCGATTGTTGAAATAAAGTATTACCTTAATAGGTTTTTGTTTCTTATCGTCCCCTGCAGATCACTGTGTTCTCACAAGACCAGAGGTAATTCAATTGATAAACAATACTTATCATTTTTGGAAGGATTAGCATGCATCTAACTAGGGCTCGTGCCTTATCAATGTGCAACTAACATCTACAGAAACGGCGCTTAAAATCAAACAAGCCAAGATTAATTCTTTCAATCAATTTCTTAGGACTTTGTGTAGGAGCATTTGTTTCACTAGATTTAACATTCTCACACCCAACTAATACATGGACAGCTGGTTTTGATTCGAATATAATTTTTCCAATTCAAACTCTAATGTGCTATAAACAAAATAACTCCAGAATTTTACTTAAAATGATTTTTTACAAAGTAATTAAACATATTAGTATCAACATTTAAGGATTTACAAAGATGACTCTTATTTAGTTAAAAAAGCATGGCATATTTGCACTACGCGCACTATAGAAGTATGAGAAATATAAACACATAAACATTGTGGAAGTATGAGAAACATTAAACCCTTGTAAATCATTGCGTGAAGATTTCTTAAACTTTAGAGAAGTGTTCGTAACTTTTTTTTAACAAATACTTTTTTTAATGTTGAGGAATTATTCAGAAGCCATTTTGTTGTTAACATCTTTATGATCATCATTCTATCTCCCTGCTCTAGAACAGTGACGGGTTAATGTTGAGGCATTATACTCTCTGTATGTATCTCATGAACCCATTTTGTTGCTAACATCTTTAAGATCATCAATCTCTCAGTAGTCTACCTGCATACTCTAGAACAGGGATGGGTTAAGCAGTATCTTCAAGAAGGAATTTCATCGATACCATACTTATGTGCGTAGTCATTGTAGAAACCAACTTCAACATACAATAAAAAAATTCTGTTAATTTTCTCCCTTTCCAACGGGTCAACTCATTTTTAAAAATAATGACTATAATGCATGACAGTGAAAATCAATCCCTGTGTTCTGGTTTGCCAACCTGAAAGCCTTTGGTTCGAACGTGGAGTTTTAAAGAATCATGAAATAGAATAAGAAGCAATAAAAGTTTTTAAAAATTTAGAACTTTTTTGAAATCACTTAATAAACTTAGCTCAAATTCAATTATCTTAGAATTTTCTTATCTAAAATACATTCAACAGGAGGACATACTTTATCTCCTTTCTAGACACGAGTAAGTGCATTAGTTTTTTTCAGAGAAGAAATAGTGTTATAAGTAGATATACGAATGTGTAGTTGTAAGAATATGTTTTGTAGCATGCAAAAACGTAACACTAAATGAGATTAGTTTCAGTGTTTCAGACTGAATGTTTTTCTCCCCTTTTAGAAATTTAATCTCTGTAATTCTTTTTAGTTAACAAGATTAAAAGGGTTTTCTACTTTTCTAAACGAAAATGTAAGCTGATATTATGCTTTGGAATGTCATTTTCTTGCATGTTTTTATATATGGCTTCCTTCATTTTGAAAAAAAAGGCTATTTTATTTATTTCATTTTGTATTACTGTCATCATCTAATGCATTGTTTATGCCATCTGCTCGTAACTAAATTCAAAGTAAGGCGAAAAATAACACACCTTTACTATGTATAGTAAAGTAACAATTTTGTTCACTGTTAAACATAAGTTTTATAGATTAATTATTATTCATAGTGAATTATAATTCTCTTTTCCATGAGGTTTTTTTTTTTTTTTCATTATAATAATAACATTATTTTTTCGTTAATTATTACTAAAAGTATTTTTGGTGAATTTTGACTAGCCTAGTATTCCATTTATATGTGCCATGAAAAATACACAGATGGATTTTAAAGGAAGGATATCGTATGAGTACATACGAGATGCTTTACATGCGTTTTCCCATTCTTCATTCAATCTTCTTGTTTCTGAAAGCAGTGACTGCACCGGATGCCCTAGTGATTTCGATGATAAGCCCTACTGCAATCTAGGGACTCCTTTTGTCACTAGGCTAAAATATAGGCACTTCACTGAGTGGGCCCTAACTACCTCACACTTAACTGAGGGCCGAACAGACACATCACGTTATCTATCATATACTTTAATTATCACCCTGTACAAAATGTAAGTTAAGTCCCACTTTCAAAATGCTGTCAAAAAGGAATCCCTCGTCACAATGAGTTCAAATTTGAACAGAAAATATTTGAAGAAGGGGAAACGGTACAGTATCAAAAAAGGTCCAAATTGTATTAATAAATGGTGAGTAAGCAGCACAAAGAAAGTGAATTCGGCTGCCAGTGATATTTTGAATCGAAATGATAACGTATTTGGCATGAGTTACACATTCAACCAATTGTAGTGTTCAATGTGATTGATTGTTTCGGTTTTGCGACGGAAAAAAGGATTTCCAAGTCATTCAACAGTTGTGACACTGTGAGTGGAAAGCCCATCCACCATGGCAAGGTCATACCAAATTGGATGGTAAAAATCGGTGGAATTTTTGGGAACTTTTTTTTTATGCCATGCCATCTCTTCCTTCTTCAAAGTTTTTTCAGTTCAAATTTGAACTCATTGTGTCGAGTGGTTCTTTTTTTACAGCATTTTGAAAGTGGGACTTTAATTATAATCACCCTGTATTTAAAAAAAATACATAATATAACATTATAAATAGTAAATAAATAACACTTTCGCGTTCCGGTTACGTGAGGATGTGTTGATAGTTGATACCTAGCCATAGAAATAGGCAACTGATGTTTTATTATCACCTTTAAATCGTATTTGTTATAAAAAGTGATTATGTGTATCACACTGATAACTAAGTAATATTTAGGTTTTTCTTGATGGAATATTTGGGCTACGTGTCAGCTCGAGATTACCAGTAGAGGTAAAATTATTGCTTAAGTATCACTTTGCGCGGTGTCGCGTGATGTGAAAAACAAGTAATATAAAAAAAAAATTGTTAGTCAATTCCTACTTTTTTTTCAATATATTGCAGAGAGTCCTTTATAAATAATTTCCATTCATTCTTTAAGTTTATCTGGCGCCATCTATTGGTAGATATATGCAACTTAAATCTAAAAAAAACTAAAAATAATTAATTAAATTTAATTACTGAATTAATATTTGAAAAAACTGTATTAACATCAAGTGTCATCCACTGCAAGTTCAATGTATTTTAACTTGAGTGGAATGAATAAAAAGTATTTTATGAACGATTGAGAGAGTGTGTGATTCAGAGAGTGTGTGAGCTATTAGAAGGAATTGTATGAAAACAAAATAACGAAAATAAGTGACAAAATGTAATATTTTTTATGATATTTTATCCCTAATAAATATTTAATATAAATGAATTATTATAATGATATTATTTCTGTAGACCTTGAGGAAGAATGAATTTTTCATCATTGCCATAACTAACATCACTTGGGTACTCATTCCAAAGCTTAGCCAGCGAATTTGTAACTTCACCTGTTAGAGGCTTATTAGATTGTATTTTTTTCGGGGGGGCGGGATTAAGGCCCTGCAAAACTATCGTATGTGCAACTCATATTGTAAGATTTTTTCAATGCACATGAAGTATAAATTCAAAACCACTTACATTTACAAATAGCTTCTAACATTCACTCCACGCTTTTATCAGTAGACACACCTAACATATTGACGATTGAACAGGAGACGATTGACTGAATTGAACTGGAGTTTATTTGCAGTTCTTTCCGAGAGAATGCGTGACTGGTAAATGAGATATAACACATCACGCGCCAGCGCGTGATAAGGTTTTTAGTATTGATATATCATGCGCTGGCGCGAGATAGGCAGCGAAAGTTTTAATTTGATTTATGAGAATATATTGATTTATTGAGTGTCTGGTTCAATTATCATAGTGAATAGATTTTGACTTTAAAAGTATTTTCACCTGAGGAAGTTCGTTCATAATTCACAAATAAGAGTCCAAATAAGGTTGATCATTTCAATGCTTTTTATAAGATGGAAATGCACAATCGGGGACCAACTCCAACGTAAGTCAATTTTTATTTCAAATATACTGTTAGTTTTCAAAAACAAATTCAATTTTCGATGTAACGTTCAAACACATCCAGCTTTATTTTAATGAAGGATTAAACATTGAAATGTTAGAAAAATATTTTCGTTACAAATTTTCTTTTGATAGCGAGAATGGCAAGATGGCAAGTATGATTTCTGGCGTTATAGCGATGTCATTGTTCCAATTTGTTATGAAATTATGAATAGGAAATGATGCCATAGGTTCTTATATAATATTATGATTATCACTTTTATGTACAAAATTTTTATTTACTGATTAATACTTCCTGTCGAGCGCCATTTTGTTGTTTCGCTTCTGGTGGCATTTATCGCTAATCTCTGTTGTTTTTATTTTTAATGATTATTTGAAATTGAAATCGTTTTTCACATTCACTGTTTTTGTGCTCTCCAGCTGAATTCAATATTGAAATTTGCTAAAAGTTCATTATTACCATGTTGACCAATTTATTTGATTTGAAAAAGAGTTAGAATATGAAAATTAAAAACGTTTTATTCTGCGCTGGGTCTTATATGTCACCAGGTCTTCTTGTTAGTTTAATAATAAGGTCAAAAATTTGATTTGTTTGAATATTTTCAAAATTTGTAGAAGTTTATATGAATTTATAGAAGAATATTTGTGGTAGTTTATATGAAGTTTATATGAATGCTTAAATACCTTCCTAATTACTAATCTAATTTACATCTATTTTTTTACAGGATGAAACCATAGCGCAATCCTTGACACTCTTTGATACTGTCCTCTGAACAAAAAAGGTTGGCAGTTCTATATCCACGTCAAAATAGCCTTCCGACAAAAAAACACTAATAGACACTGTAGGAATATACGACCTCTCATCATCATTCATCACACACGTCATTGTGAGAAAAAGTGACTGGAATTTTCTTCGTGGTGATTTATAACACAAGACTCTACGTTACACAAGACAACGTTTTTACGATCTTTGATGAGGTGCACCTCAAATATCAAAGTGAAATAAGCAGTAGAGTGCAAAGCCTTTTTTTTAATTTTTTTTTTTAAGTATAATGCTCGAACAACTTGTGGGACATTTTGTAACTAGTTTCCTCTTGTCAAAGTTACAATGAATCTATATTTCTGCTTCAGAGATTTGCTGTTGAGGACCTCTGCACATCCGAAGATGCATTGTATATTTTTGTGAATTGCTTCAGGCAAAATATTGCTGTTTGTAGTGTGCTTGATGTATCGGTGAATAATCTTTTTGAGTGGGTGAATTTTGCTAACCTATTAAAACTGCTTAATGTGTGCATTGTTTTTTATTTTGTATTTCGTATTAAATGAATGGTGTTTCGAATGTAAAATTTCTTTAATTTAGTAGAATTACTACATGTATAATAATCATTAATTGTCTCTTGACTGAAAATTTTGGTTTAAACTGCTTTGCTTGTACATTTTTGCATTGTCTTAGTTGTGCAATTAATTGAAGTCTGGATGGACAATTGTGTTTAAACTGTAAAAAATCTGCTTTTTGTGTATTTCTTATGTTAGCAATGAAATGAATTGTGTTGTGAATAGAAGATTGAGTTAAATTTCTCCTGTGTGCACTTTATTCGTATGTATGAGTTTCTAAATGAACTGTCTTCTGAATAGAAAATTTTATAGGAAAATAACTTTATGTGTGTGTTGGATGTATTATGCGAAAATTGAAATTTTAAAAGAAAATTTTGTTTATTTCCTCGTGCATTTTATATGTTTACTCTAAAGGTGAAATTTAAAGGAAATGGGGCATGTGAGCATTTTATGTGTAATTTTTTTAAAAATATATTCCTCATGCATTCCGGACATTAACAACTTTCATCACAAATTTAGTCTTAATAATTCAGTTAATTTCCAATCAAAGTTTGGCAACATATTTTATTTTTCGAAAATTCAAATTTAGCAAAATTAATAATTAATGTTTTATACAAATATTCACACATATGGTATAAAAACAAAATGGTAAACATATGGTATATATATGAATTTTTGATTGAAAAATGTATCATTTTGAACGAATGTTGTATTAGAAGGCTATTTATATCTCATAAAAATCATAAATTTATATATTTTTTTAAATTTAAAAATCATATTTTCATAAAGTTTGCTTTTATTAAGATAAAAATTTTAATTTATTAAACTTCATATATTTATAAAAGTAAAATTTAATTATTCATTTTGTAATATAAAAATTGATTTTATATGAAATATTTGAAACATTTTGCGCGATACATATGAATTGTTTATTTAAGCATCGTTTTATAATATTTTTGGTAAACAATTAGCTTGCTGAATTTGAATTTCAAGATAATTTATTCCAAAGATGTAAAAATGAGTTAGATCATCAAATCATACAACGCTTTATTTATTCTTCAGGCTTTGAATTTCTTTATTACTCCATAAAAAACATTGAAGAATCAAATTCAAAAAAACAAATCAGATAAACTGCATTTAAAAATTTAAACAAAATTTATTTAAAAAAAATATTTATTTTGTAATTGAAAGTTTAAGATCAAACTTATCAAAATGATACATTTGCAAACATAAAATTAAGTTAAACTTAATACAGATGTAAATTCATAATCTCGTCAAAATTTGCTTCCTGGTAAAGCAAAATTTTTTTAAAAAATTGAAATATATTTCATTTTAAGTATTTTTTTTCACAAGTGAATCTAAAATTGCATAACGTAATATTTGTATTAATTTATATGAATAATACGTTAATACAAATATTACGTTATGATTTACAACTATACAATATTTAATATGTAAAAATAATATAATAAAATCGTAAACATTAAAGAGAAAACGAATAAATATTAAAATTGTAATTTTCAGAAAAAAAACATTTAGATTTTTTTTACTAGCTGTTTTTTTTTTTTTTTAATTTCATTTTTTTTTTCTAATTATTTGACGTTATTGTTTAAAAAATATATTAATAGTAGGAAAATCATCTGACATTTGAATCTTCAATAAAAATGTATTAATATATGAATTTTAATTCAATATAATTTTTGCTTTTTATTTGAAAGCATTTCATATTTTAATGCATCTGCCATTCGAAACCTAAGTAATTCAGAAATTTTTATAACATATTTTACAAAACAAACATCGATATATTTATTTGATTTTGGGGGCAACTAAATACTAGGAAAAAAAAATGTTTAAATGTAGGAAAAATTACTGTCGTCTAGTAATAGAGCATAAATCATATCTGTAATATCACAACAACTCCATATCTTTCTTAAGAAATGTTGCTTTGCCATTTTAATTAATAGTATGTTGTAGATATAAATATTAATCAAAGATATATTTTTAATTAGTATAAAATAAATAATAAGAATGAAATGAATGAGAAAATATCAAGGGAATATTTAATGATGGATAAAATTACTGCCACATGAATAAAATGTAACACTTTAATATAACACAAAATTGTAAAAAAAATAATAAAGTATACGAAATATCGCTACGCTTTCTACAGTTTCGATAGAAAAATATAATTAAAAAAAGTTTTTAAAATTTATTTTTGTTAAATTTTTATATAAAATATGAGAAGGATTACTTAAAAATCTAAAATATTCTTTCCAAATAAATAATTTTTTAATCAATATGTTGTGTAAATTCAAGTTACATTTAAGTTTTCTATTTCAGTCATGTTTTATTTGTAAATAAAAAATTTTTGATGAACAATTAATGTTGAAACCTGTCATGACATTGTGTGATTATTAATTTTGAAATAATTATTCATATAAACTTTCTTAATTTTTTTAAATTTTAAAAAGTTTTAAGTAAAGAATTAACATCCTATTAATTTTACCATATAAATTTTAAGAAAATTTTTTTGATATTCAAACAAAGTGAAAAATTTATTTATTTATATTTTTATCTAATTTATTTTCTTAACACTAATATGTATTTCTCAATATTATTTTACAAATATTTTTAAAAAAAATTAAAATTTTATTAAAATGTTATTCATTATTTTAAATTTGTACATAAGTGGGTTTTTTCATGTTTTTATTTTAATGATTTTCCATATACAAAATAATACCTTAGAAATGTGTTTAACTCTATGTAGTATATCTCTATGTATTGTGATTGATGGTTGTTTAATATATGTATGTTGCATTATAATCGTGGTGATGAATTAGACAACACATATTTGTAATTAAATAACTTGAATGTGTATTGTAATTTATATTGAATGTTGTAGATCAAGGGTGCACAGACAGCGGCCCACTTCATTTTATGACCGCCTTATTTAAAAACTAGGCATTTCTTTAAATTTAATTTTTCATGAAAGATTTACAAAAACAACCAGTTTAAAGAAAGAATAAGAACAAGTTTCAAGAAAATTTAACAAAAAAGTAAACATTGAAATATTAATCTAAGTATATTTTGTATTTTATTACAGGCTATAAGATCAGATTCTTTGTCTAACGTGCTAGCCTAAATGCAATGTCCTTATCTATTGGGTTGACAAGAATGTAATTGAGGTTTTCGCAGTGCTTTGAAATGGGGAAAGAACTATTTTGCCATCCCAATACATAATTCGTTGTCATTTCTACGATATTTATTGCCAAAAACAAGTTCCACTTTAAAATTCATTAAGCAACACACGTGGTTATTGCTAGACAGTATATTAAAATATCCGAGCCTAAAATGTCAAATATGTGTTGATCTTGTGTTTATATGAACACATATTTGAGAACAAATATTTTTAGGCATGTTTAAGAAAAAACAAGTAATGAAAAGAAAAAAAAAAATTTTAAGTCAATTCCTACTTTTTTTTTCATTATATTGCAGAAAGTCCTTTATAAATAATTTTCATTCATTTTTTTAAGTTTATCTGGCTCCATCTATTGGTAGATATATGCAACTTAAATCCAAAAAAAACTAAAATTAATTTAATTACTGAATTAATATTTGAAAAAACTGTATTAACATCAAGTGTCATCCACTACAAGTTCAAAAAAAATTATTCGAACTTGAGTGGATGACTAAAAAGTATTTTATGAACGATCGAAAATTTGAACAAGATATATATAGGGAGAGTGTGAGCTAATAGAAGGAATTGAAATAAATCGAAAAAAGTCATTGAAAAGTCAATTTGAACCAAAAATCATTTTGAGCTTAATTATTTCCAAATTTCAATCAAATTCTTAAAACATTTATTAAAATTGTTTAATATCACGCATCAGATTTGAGTTTTTTAGAATATTACTTTTTTATTTATTTATTTTTACAGATAAAAAAATTAAAAATATAGAAATAATTTTGTAGGTTTTTTTTTTTTTTTGATTCGGCCTGCAACTTGTACAAGTCTGTGCATCCTTGTTATAGATTGTTTATGTGCTTCCTTTCATCCATTTGTTTTAGAAAAAAAAATGCAATGCATATCTCATTTGATAGAAATATCCAAAATGTAATTTTTTTGGTCTACGGTAATTTGTGAAAGGACTATGATCTATAGTACTCTTATTACTTTTTAGTCTATGGTACATTGTGAAAGAAATATATTATTGAAATCATTTTCTTTATTACATTAATATTTCTGCCAAATCTTACGCATAAATATTGAAGATTATAGTGCTACGAAATTTATAAGGATTGAGATAAATAATGAAATTCTATTTCAATAATCGTTGATTTCTATTTTGAAATACAATATGAATCACTAATTTAATCAACAAATTTATAAACGCAATATTTTTATTTTCTTTAAATATGACTTTTCAATAATAATTTAATATTTATATCATATTTTTATTGTTGTCATAATATTTATTTAGCGTTTGCGAAAATTATTGAGCACCGTATTTTTTAATGTAAATTTGCAATGTTTCTGTAATTCTCTAAAAAATTAATTATATTTTAAATTAAAATTAAATTATATTAAAATTAAAAAAATTTTCTTTTAAAAGCTACTTTAATCAAAAAAATATCACTATTTCTTTAATTTTTATAAACATTTTAATAATAGAAAAGTTAATAAATAGCAAATAAATATATTGTTTTATTACTTATTCAACCATCTTACATTCAATATTTTTTCAAAATTTTTCATTTATATTTCTTTTTTATGCAACAAATAACAGCTTTTAATGTGATAAAAAATAAAATGCATGTATTTTCTTGTATGGCAAAAGAGCTTTAAATATTTGATACACAGCAAACACCTGGATTAGTTTCATATTGTAAAAGACTTCGCATCACTGAAAAATCTATTTAGTTATATATCACTTGTTAAATAGGGAAAAAGCAATTCATTATTGTAAAAACAAAAATTTTTATTTATTTTCTACAATAATTAATTTGATTTTGATTTGTGGAACTAAATTTTCAGATTCTTGGAGAATTAGGCTTACTAACTTGATAAATGTGTTTGGTTTCGTTGTAACTTCCTAAAAAACAGTTTAATTAATAAGGAAACAATTTAATTGATAAAGTGTTATATATAGTCAATAAATTATAACTGTTTAATTGATTATATACAAAAAATAATATCAAAAAATTAAACAGTTTAATTGATAAAATATTAAAAATAATCGGGATTTAATTAAGTTTGTTAAATTAAATCTCAAGATACATCTGATACAGTTGTTTGTAAAATAACTGAATCTTTATTAAATTGAGATTTTCTGATGCTTTGTATATATTTTTAAAACATAAATTAGAAAAAAAATATTAATTTCTCTACTAATTATTCGACTATTCAATTGTTATACTCTTATTTGCATTTAATAAATTGGACTCTTTTTCTAAGCAATGACGAAAATCGATCAAAATGAAATATTTATTTTCCGCAATGAAATTTAAACATCAATAATCTTCATTTATGCGGAGTCTTCAGATATACATGTCAGGAATAAATATTAATTGTATGTTGTTAACCTTGAAAATATGGTTTATACACTTGTATTGAATGTTGACTATAACCCTCTTTACTACAGCTGTACTAAATATGAATAAATTTGAATGTCCAAATCTTCTGTTGTAATTTTTATTGCTTAAAAAAAATTATATTATCAGTTTTTAATAAGAAAAGTAATTCAGTTAAAGAAATTCAAGTAATTTAAGTAGTAATACAATTAAAGTCAACGATTAATTTTACATAAACAAATTAAATATTCAAATAAAAGAAAAATTTCTATAATAAATGTTACACATAAAAATTATGAACTAGTTAAAACTAATGACGATCATCTCCAAGAACACTCTCGGACCCACACTTCTTTCGCACTATTAACTTGGCGTCGCAGCGCCCTCTAACAGCATTCTTTCCTCTTTTTTTCCACAACTTAGTGTATCATTATCTTAAGCTAATGAGAACAATTTAGTCTTTTAATTTTAGCATTACATGATACTGCAAAATAAGCGGAATTTCGTAAAAATGATTTAAAGAACCAAAATAGTTTTATGTAAGGCAGGCAATATGTCTAATTTTGAATTTTACGTAAATGAAACCAAATAAAAATGTAAGAAAAAAATATATATTTAAAGTCTTTATTTGAGATCGTAGAAAAAAGTTACGCTAATTTAAAATAACCAACAATATTCTTAATTTTATAAAAGCTATGTTTTATAAGCCACAACCATATCATACAGAGTTGCCTGGCAACATAAAATAAAGCATTTTTAGTTTTGGTAAATTTTATTTTGAAAAACGTTACTCAAAAGGGCAAAAATTATCTTTCGACAAATTGTAAAGAAAAATTATTCTGCATAATTATTTATAAATAAGATGAATTTAGTAAAATAAAAAATTTGAAATAAACAAAATGTATTTAAAAAACAACGCAATTACATAAACTTCAAAAGTTTATCATTTTAATTTCAGATATTCTTAAAAAAAATAAAACAAATTATGAATGATTATGCCACCAGATGGGGCCAGGCAGAAAATGAGGTTTTAATTTTTTTAAAAGTAGTGACAATTTTTTCGAGATTTTTGACTACACACCAGATAAAATAATAGTCAATTCAGAGGAAAAATTTAGAATGGTAATTATTATAATTTTTAACTTATGCAGGAACATATACACGCACATTCAATTTAAATCGGGAGACATGTTAAGATTTTTAATCCAAATTTTCAAATAAATTCTTATTCATATATTTTGCACAAAAATTTGTTCACGAAGTTTTCTTAGGATTCCTTTATTTTAGACAAGTCTCAAAATAAATCGAGATTTTGTTAAAATATATAAAAAAAGGATTGTTGTCACTGTTTACGTTATGTATTTCGTAAACAGTGTTTATTCATGGCCACTTAAATGCTTATTAGATATAAACACAAAAACTAATGCATTAAATGAGATATCATATAATAACTTTTCAATAAAATGTTAAAGAAATCTTTATTGATAAGCAGATGATATTTTTAACGCATCGCAAATTTTGATAATATTAATTGTAATTAAATATGAAAGTACGTTATTATTTGTTTTATCAATAAATCTCTTTAAAAAAAATAGTATCATTTCGTCAAATTTTATTCATTAATTTAAAAGGACAATAACATACAATTAACTTATTTTAGTTAATTGCCGATAATAAAAATAATAAAATATATGTATAATTCGATAGTGGTATAAATATATGAAAAAGAGTTCTATTGTTAATGTTACCTAGCTGAATGGTTTATCTGAAAAGAAGTGATACAATAAAGATAACAGACACAATAAAATTTAATAGTTAGAAAATTCAAATATGGATATTTCAGAAAGAAGTTCTGAAATGTGGAAGTTTTAAAGTTACTTGTCTTTTCCGTCGGTCCTAATCTATATTCTTGCTAAATTTTGTCACGATAAATCGAAAATATAAAGTATATATGCAAACGATCATATAAAGTATAAATACAAATGATTAGATAGATACAGATGACATACGTATTTATCCTTGTATCAAGTTAATGAATATTGATTAATATTTACATTATTATTTTAATTAACAAATATTCATTCAACGTTCAACTATGTTTCTCCCAAATATTTATGCATAAAATAAGTAATACTTATGATTTATTAAGATTATATAGAGAAAGTTAATATGCGGAGCAAGAATCTGCATACCAATTAACAAACAGCTAGTAATAGTTATATTTTGATATTAATAAATATATCGAGTACTTATAGTGAAACTCATAAAAAACATAAACTAAAATGCATCACATAATTTAAAATATATGAAGTATATGATATATATATATATATATATATATTATTTAAAATGTAAATGTATAAATACCCATATGCTAAATAATAAATTTTCACTCATGATTTGTAAAACATTATTTTCGTGTTTTACTACACGAAACACGAGAGAAAAATAATTAATTCCAATCTGAGTGATCCATAAAAGTAATTTTCTTCAGAATGTCTACAAGAATATCGAAAGAAAATCACGTGCTATCTTTTTCTAATTTATTTACCTTAAAAATTTATTCATGAGATACCTTCGAATGATTTTCAATCTCCGTCTGCATCCGGATATTAACTTTCTCCTGGACAAAGAAACTGGAATGCATGAATATTGATTGGTTATTTAAAGAGAGTCCCCAAACATCTGTTATATGACTTTTCGGAAATACAAAAATTTGCTTTTGGCAAATTATATAACTGTTTTTGAAATTTCAAAGCAACCAATTTGGGGTTGGATATTAGTGATAACGAGACGTAAATGATATATTTTCAAAATGAGAAATAAGAAAATTCTGCTTAATGTTTTCAATCTTCGTGAATGCATTGGAAAATTGATTTTAAGCTTTTTTTACTGTTGAATTCAGCAAGATTTAATTTTTAAAGTAAATAATTTTTCACTAAGTCAAAGCTCTGTGTTTAAATCTAATTAAAAAAGATTTAATATATACACAAATTAAGTAATCGTAAGTATTACTATTAACTATTGTAAGCCATTAGCCGTTGTCGCAATCGGTATAGTTTCGGAAAGCAGTAGTTAAGACATACGCCACTACCAGATTTGAATCACAGCCCTCCTGATGTTTTAATTTAATTTAATTTATTCATTGACTAGTCAGTATTAATCTTTAGGTTTTTTTTAGTTACATGTGTTATATTAAGGGAACCTAAATAGCATCCATTTGTTCTTTTGAGTCGTCTTAGGCAGAAATATAGATATTGCTGAAAGAAATACAATATTTTATAAAACATTTGTAAAAAGAATTATTATTATCTATATATCTGAAATAACAGAGCCTCGTAAACACTTAAAACTATATTTTTCCTTCTAAATTGTGATATTTTTGAATTGTCAAACGTGTAATATTGCGAGATAAGCAAACAATCTTTGAAACAGTTGCAACTTCTTTTGCTAAAGTATGGTACTATTTGAGTCGCACGAAATATATGTTGCATGTCGTCACTCTGGGACGAAGAAACAATAAGAGAAAAAAGCGCACACAAACCCAAACAGGATAGGTGGAAACTTCGCTGAGCTTAGAAGTGATTCAAATATTTGATCGCGAGCCTTTCTTCCACCTGGAAGCAATATTTGCCAAAAGAAAACAAGATATGGAGGTTTGAAATAGTGTAGATGTTTCGTTGAAGAGATTAAAATGCTGAGAATTTCGGGTTTCTGATGTATTGGATATTTGCCTAAGGGAAGCATGTTAAATAAATCTTGCGAAAGATTTATAGTTAACTTTTATGTGGTTATATTCAACACGAACTATTAATTAGTATAGACTAAATTTCCCCATTATTATTACCATCGATCATTGCTATAGATAATTTTGATTACAAGCTTAATATATCACTGTATTTTCAGGGTGTTTTATAATGGATAATTGTATGAAAGCACCTGAAGCCTGTGATACCAAAGGCCAGAGTGCTAGCCAATTGGCCACCAGGCCGCAGGAAAAACCCGGAGTATTCCTACCAGGCAATCTTACTATATGTGGGAAATGGCGTTAACGCACGTTGTCGCATTTGGTATCGCTTCAGAAAGCAGTGGATACAACATGTGCCTCTACCAGATTTCAATCACAGGCCTTCTGCTGTTTTTATTTAATTTATTCATTGGTTAATCAGTATGAATCCTTACTTTTGTTTAGTTGCATGTATTATTATTTTTTTTTTATCTAATGGAGCTGGCAATACAGATACTGTAGTCTTTACGCCATAAGCAAGGGCTGCACGGCTGTTACGCCTTTAGAACTACACAGGTAGCATGTGTCGCTTGAAGATATGCTACTGATCCCAGTAACACTACCCCTGAAAAGCTCTACGAGAGTATTATACCGGAAACTACGGTTTAAAGTGGATTCCAAACCACTACAAACATCCGTGGCACCGCCGGGACTCGCACCCGAAACTTGTGGTACCATGCGCCAGAGCGCTAACCACTTGCAATCAGGCCCCTATTTGTATGTATTACAATACGAAAAGCTAAGCATCATCATTTTTTTTTTTTAGTCATCTTCGGCAGAAATATAGATGATCGATGTTGCAAGAAAGAAATATAATATGTTATAAAACTTTTGTAAGAAGACTATTTTAATCTATATATCTGAAATAAACAGAGCTTCGCGAACATTTAAAAACATATTTCGCCTCTAAATTGTGAGATGTTTGAATTGTCAAACGCATAATATTGAAGGATGAGCAAATGATCTTTGATACAATTGCAATTTCTCTTACTAAAATTTTGGTACTATTTGAGTTGTACGAAATGTATCTTGTATGACGTCTCTCTGGGATGAAAAAACAGTAAGAGAAAAAGAAAGAAAAGGAATAGAGCACACAAAACCAAACAGCATAGGTAGTAACTCCGCTGAGCTTAGAAGTGATTCAAATATTTTATCATGAGCCGTTTTCCATGTGGAAGCAATATTTGTCGAAAGAAAACAAGATATGGAGGTTTGAAATAGTGCAGATTTTTCTTTGAAGAGATTTTAAAATGCTGAGAGTTTCGAGCTTCTGATGTAATTAATGCTCATTTAAGGGAAGCCTGTTGAATAAACGTTGCGAAAGATTTATAATTAACTATTATCTGGTTATATTCAACACGAATTGTTAATTATTATAGATTAAATTTTCACATTATTATTACCATCCATTATCGTTATATATATTTTTATTTACAAGCTTAATATATCACTATATTTTCCGGGCCGAGTATCTGGACCTCAGTGCCACAGGTTTCGGTTCGGGACCAACGGTGCCATGGATGCTTGTAGTGGTTCGGAATTCACTTTAAACCATAGAAAATGGTTTAATATGAATACAACACACCACATCACTGTGTCTAGAGATGAGTTGTCCATTTACAGTTTGGGATTGATGTGGGTGAGAAGTCTGATTGGGCTCTGTGACGCTCTACGGTCACATGAGACCGGAAACTATGGTATAAAGTGGATTCTGAACCACTACAACATCCATGGCACCGTCGGGTCGCAAACCCGAAACCCTGGCTACAGAGCGCCAGTGTACTAAACACTCAGCTAATGTTGGGCTGACAATTCTAACCCACGAAATATCTCATGTAATACATGTAACATATCATGTACCGTGAAACAACTCATCTCAGAAAACATTTCATGTTTCGGTATCTGCCAATAGGCAGACGGGCATGCCCCACAATGGTGGTGTTGCACCACTGAAGAAGAAAAAGTATGCATCTATATATGTATATATATATAGGTGTATATATGAATTGAAAGTAGGTCATTGCCTTGCGTGGGAAACTTTCAAGCAATTCTAAGATGAATTAGAGTATTGTGTTGAAGAAATCTCCATGAGGTATCTTGACTGTCAATTCTTACAAATGCGGTAAAATTGGCGTTGAATCTCATTGTTTGTAAAAGCAGTGGCTGCAATGAACTCCATCAACTGAGTCTAATTTGGGCTTTTCTACAGTCCCTTTATGCATGTTACCAGTTGGGCCAAGAGTTTCATTTAATATAATTAAAATTAAAATGTTTTCTTATGCTTAAATTTTAATTATAATAAAAGTTTCTTTATTTCCAAAGATGATTAAAATATCTTTGAATGACTTTTTAGAAACAAGCATGACGACTATTCCTATACGATGAACTTTGAAGAAACGCTTTTTATCCTCTTTTATTGAAGCACTTGATTTTATAACTCACAACATCTCCTCATACGGAGCCGGTCTTTATTCTTAAGTCTTCCTGTTACGAAAGAAGCTCTAAATCCCTTTCCCCATTTTACATCCATTTCCTCAAATAGTCTCATTTTAACGACTAAAGTTTTTGAACTGTTTCCAGAAATATTGCTTGAATAAAAAATGCTTTTATTTACCTGCAAAAGAATGTGATCATCACATTTTTTGCTACTGGGGAAAATAAACTAAATGGCCTGTGAAATCAAAGATGCATTGTGCTCCATAAAGCAGCCTTCAGGCGTATCATTCGGGGATTTTTTTTCTACAGCACTCTTAAGGAGAAATAAAACAGTGAAGAAAAACGTTTCGCACCACCGTGGAAAGAGCTGCAAAATTCAAATAGAATAGCTTTCGAGATTTAAGGTCGAATAGCCAGAGAATGGAGTCAGTTGAAAATGCATCAAACTTAACTTGACAACAGGAAATGTTTCTCAAGGATGGTACATGTGGGATGAACTCTTCTGATTTTATAGTTTATTCAAATTTACTATAAAACAAGAAAATGGTGGATTTTTGGGAGACATGTTCTTGCAGGTATTTCATTATAAAAAGTTTACACATGCTTTTTCATTTAAATAGCTGACAGCATTAGAAAATGTGTAGTTTTATTTTTAATTTTTAAAATGTAATGCAAAGAAAATTAAATCAATCTAACAACTAAATTAAGAAGAAATATTAACAAATGTATATGTATTAAATGGTAAATAAATAGTTAATTTGAATTTCCTTCAAAAAATGTGTTTTATTAATTTAATGTATTTTATATATTTTGTATATAGAGGTTGATTATAATTAAAGTTCCATTTTCAAAATGCTACAAAAAAAGAATCCCTCGTCACAATGAGTACAGATGTTAACAGAAGATACTTGAAAAAAGGGGAAACGGTATGCCATCCAAAAAATTCAACCAATTTTTCCCGTCCAATTTGGTATGATTTGCCGTGGTAGATGGGCTTTCCACTAAAGGTTTTACAACTGTTGAATGATTTGGAAGTAATTTTTTCCGTCAAAAAACCAAAACAGTCAAGCACATTGAACACTCCAGTTGGTTTAATGTGCAACTCATGCAAGTAGGGAGACGGTAAAACATCAAGAAAAGTTCCAAAGTGTATTAATAGATGGCGCTGTAAGCAGCATAAAAGAAAGTGAATTCGGTTGCCAGTGATACTTTGAATGGAAATGATGACGTATTTGGCATGAGTTGCCCATTCAACCAACTGTAGTGTTCTATGTGCTTGATTGTTTCGGTTTTTTGACGGAAAAATTACTTTCAAGTCATTCAACAGTTGTGACACTGTTTGTGGTAAGCCCATCCACCACGGCAAGTCATACCAAATTGGATGGGAAAAATCAATAGAAATTTTTTGTAACTTTTTTTGATGTCAAACTGTTTCACGCTTCTTTATTTTTCCGTGAAAAAACTGAAACAATCCACACTGAACACTACAATTGGTTTAATGTGCAACTCATGCCAAATACATTGTATAGTAATTTCGATTCAAAATATCACTGGCAGACGAATTCACTTACTTTATACCGCTTATAGCGCCATCGATTAATACACTTTGGTACTTTTTTGATGCCGTACCGTTTTCCCCTGCTTCAAGTATCTTCAGTTCAAATTTGAATTCATTGTGACGAGTGGTTCTTCTTTTACAACATTTTGGAAATGGGACTTTAATTATAAACACCCTGTATTTTGGAAAAGATTTTTGCGATTTAATTTAAAATCAATTTGAAAATAAATAAAACAAGTAATATAAAAAAAATGTAAGTCAATTCCTACTTTTTTTTTCACTTTATTACAGGAAGTCCATTATAAATAATTTTCATTCCTTTTTTAAATTTATCTTGTGCCATCTATTGATAGATATATGGAACTTAAATCTAAAAAAAAAAACTAAAATTAATTAATTAAATTTAATTACTGAATTAATATTTGAAAAACACCTCTATTAACATCAAGTGTCATCCACTACATGTTCAAAAAAATGTATTTGAACTTGAGTGGATGAATAAAAAGTATTTTATTAACGATTGAAAATTTGAACAAGATATTTATAGGGAGAGAGTGAGCTAATAGAAGGAACTGAAAAAATAAAAAAAAATCAATTTGAATATTTATATTTACATTTAAATATGCAATAATTTATAATACTTGTAGAAAATATCAATATATTTATTTACATTTTAATTAATTTATATTTCTGTAAGTAGTCCATTTTATATAAACAATACCTTATATTAATAATGTAATTCTGTTCCAATTCCCATCTATATGAAGTCTATTGAATAAGTGTTAATAATAATGTGGAAATTTAGTCTATAATAATTAATAGTTCGTGTCGAATATAACCACATAAAAGTTAATTATCAATCTACCGCAACGTTTACTTAGCATGCTTCCCTTAGGCAAATATCCAATACATCAGAAGCCCGAAATTCTCAGCATTTTGAAATCTCTACACTATTTCAAACCTCCATAAACTTGTTTTTCTTTCGGCAAATATTGCTTCCAGATGGAAAAAGGCTCGTGAGCAAATATTTGAATCACTTCTAGGCTCAGCGGAGTTTCTACCTATGCTGTTTGGTTTTGTATGCTCTATTTTTTTCTGACTGCTTGTTTCCTCCCAGAGAGACGACATACAACATGCATTTCGTGCAACTAAATAGTACCATACTTTAGCAAAAAAAGTTGCAATTGTATCAAAGATTGTTTGCTTATCCTGCAATATTGTACGTTTGACAATTCAAAAATCTCATAATTTAGAGGGAAAAATATATTTTTAAGTGTTTACAAAGCTCTGTTTATTCCAGATATATAGATTAAAATATTCAATGTTACAAATGTTTTATAAAATATTATATTTCTTTCTTGCAATATCGATCCTCTATATATATCTGTCTAAGACGACTCAAAAGAACAAATGGATGATGTTAAGGTTTCTGTAACGTAATGCATGCATGTAACTAGGGGCTTGATAGCCGAGTGGCTATCACTATGGCACTCGGTACCACAGATTTCGGATTCGAGTCCCAATGGTGCCATGGATTTTGTAGTGGTCCAGAATCCACTTTAAACCGTAGGTCGCGAGACGGCTCTAATCTGTCATAGAGCATTGTGGGGGTAATGTTACTCGCATCCGTAGTATATCTTCAAGCTACACGTGCCCCCTGGGTAGTGCTAAATGAGGTGCAGCCGTTGCTTATGGCATAAAGATAACTATCTCTGTATTGCCAGCTACATTAGATAAAAAAAATTAATAATGCATGTAACAAAACAAAAGTAAGGATTCATATTCATGTGAATAAATTAAATAAAATAAAAACTGCAGGAGAGCTGTGATTCTGGAAGTGGCGTATGTTGAAGCCACTGCTTTCTGAAACGGTACCGATTGTGACAAAATGTGTAAAAATATTTCTCACTGATAGTCAGATTGCCTGGTTGTAATATTCTAGGTTTTTTTCCCATACGATGCGCAAATTAAGGGTAGTTACCCTTAAAAGACCTCGGCGAAGTAATTTTCGTTGCTATTCAGTAAGTTGTCCGCAGCTTATATAAATAAAACACGAGGTCTTGTGATGTTCGACTAAACTAAGTTTCTTCTAAATTTACAAAAAGTCTTCATTTATTTAACTTCTTAACTTTAGGTATGTTTTAAATCGTTCTTTTATAGAAAAATTAATTACTGAAATTCAACAGTAATAACAATCAACAATATTATTTCTTCTGAAATTCAATTTTCCAATGCCTTCACGAAGATTGAAAATATTAAGTAGAATTTTTGGTATTTCTCATTTCGAAAACACATCATTTACGTCTCATTATCACTGATCTCAAACCCCAAATTGATTGCTTCGAAATTTCAAAAGCAGTTTTATAATTTGCCCAAAAGCAAATTTTTGTATTTCCAAAAAGTCATATATAACAGATGTTTGGGACTCTCTTTAAATAATCAATCAATATTCATGCATTCCAGTTTCTTTGTCCAGGAGAAAGCTACTATCCGGATTCGGACGGAGATTGAAAATCATTCAAAGCTATCTCATGAATAAATTTTTAAGATAAATAAATTAGAAAAAGATAGCGCGTGATTTTCATTCGATATTCTTGTAGACATTCTGAAGAAAATTATTTTTGCAGATCATTCAGATGGGAATTAATTACCTTTCTCTAGTGTTTCATGTAGACAAACGCGAGAATAATGTTTTACAAATCATGAGTGACAATTTATCTTTCAGTACTCAAGTATTCATATATTTTAAATTAGACAGACAGACAGATAGATAGATAGATAGATATTTTATTATATTATGAATCTATAATAATAGTTCGTGTTGAATATAACCTGATAAAAGCTAATTATAAATCTTTCGCAACATTTATTTACCATGTCTCCCTTACGCAAATATTCAATACATCAGAAACCCGAAATTCTCAACATTTTAAAATCTCTTCAAAGAAACATCCAGACTATTTTAAACCTCCATATCTTGTTTTCTTTCAGCAAATATTGTTTCCAGTTGGAAAAAAAGCTCAAGATCAAATATTTGAATCACTTCGAAGCTCAGCAGAGTTTCTACCTGTGCTGTATGGTTTTGTGTGCTCTGACTTTTCATTTTTTTTCTCACTGTTTTTTTCATCCCAGAGAGACGACATACAATTCATACAACTCAAATAGTACCAACATTTTAGCAAAAGAAGTTGCAATTGTATGAAAGATTGTTTGCTTATCCTTCAATACATTTTACGTTTGACAATTCAAAAATCTCACAATTTAGAAGGAAAGTATATTTTTAAGTGTTGACAAAACTTTGTTTGTTTCAGATATAGACATTAAAATAGTCTTCTTACGAAAATTTTTTTAAATAATATATTGCTTTCTTACAAATTCTTTTTTAATTAGATTTAAATACAACTTTTGATTTAGTGAAAAATTATTTACTTTAAAAAATTAAATCTTATTGAAATCCGACAGTCATAGAAATCAACAATTTCATTACTTCTGAAATTCAAATTTGCAATGCATTCACAAAGATTGAAAACATAAAGTAGAATTTTCTTATTTCTCATTTCAAAAACACATCATTTACGTCTCATTATCATTGATCTCAAACCCCAAATTGATTGCTTCGAAATTTCAAAAGCAGTTTTATAATTTGCCAAAAGCAATTTTTCGTATTTCCAAAAAGTCATACAACAGATGTTTGGGACTCTCTTTAAATAACCAATCAATATTCATGCATTCCAGTTTCTTTGTCCAGGAGAAAGTTAGTATCCGGATCCGGACGGAGATTGAAAATCATTCAAAGCTATCTCATGAATAAATTTTTAAGATAAATAAATTAGAAAAGGATAGCACGTGATTTTCTTTCGATATTCTGGCAGACATTCTGAAGAAAATTGCTTTTCTGGATCACTCAGATTGGAATTAATTACTGTCCTCTCGTGTTTCGTGTGGTAAAACTCGAGAACAGTGTTTTACAACCATGAGTGGCAATTTATTATTTAGTAGATGGGTATTTATAGATTTACATTTTAAATAATGTATATATACTATTGTATCCGAAAATTAAGACCAATATTTAATTTAAAATTCCCGGGGCTTATGGAATTTCAATTTTTTTTTCTTTTTTAGGTTGCTGGCACTGTCCATGACATCTGTGTGAAATTTGACAACAAAATATTCATTAGTGTTTGAGTTACGCTTGATTTTGTGGAACACTAAAACTGATTCGGGCGACGATTGAATTAATTGAGCAGAAAAATTGCACTAAAATTTTTTTTACGGAATGAATATTCGTGTGCGGTAACGTATAGAATGCTGCAGCCGGTATTCGGTGAGCATTCTTATATCGGAAAGAATACTTTAGACGTGGTATAAACAGTTCAAAGAAGGCAGAGAACGCGTTAAAGACGAAGAGCCCCTCTGGTCGACCATCAACCGCAACCGACGAAGCTCACGACCAAAAAAATAAAGATTTTTGGCTTGCAAACAGTCGATTAACAATTCTAGACTTTGCTGATGATGTTGGAGCTTCAAAAGGATCAGTCAATTCCATTTTGGGCCTCAAACGCGTCAAATCTCGAATAGTATCGAAAACACTAAATGCGCCAGCTCAGACTGCATTGATTCTTCGTGACTTTTTCGCTAAAAATGAAACCCATATCGTTCCACACCGTGCGACTTCTGGCTATTCCCTAAACTCTAAAGACCACTTCGGGAGCACGGTTTTGAGTCAATTGAAGAGATTCAACGTGATTCGCCGTGCGCTTTGAAGGCCATCTGTGCCGATGACTCTTTTAGTATGCATTGATGATGGGGAAAAAAGTTGGCATAAGTGTATTGCGTCCAAAAGAGGATTACTTTGAAGGCGATAAAATAAATTTAGAAGAATATATAAAGAGTTTTAGAAAAAAAATAATTGGTCTTACTTTTTAGACACAGTAGTACATTAGTTTATATTTACATTTAAAATATATAGTAATTTAAAATACTCACAGATTGTAATTAAAGTCCTACTTTCAAAATGCTTTAAAAAAATAATCAATAGTCACAGTGATTTCAAATTTGAACTGAAGATACTTGAAGAAGGGGGAAACAATATGCATTCAAAAAAAAGTTCGAAAATAGATTTTCGCTTTTCACAGATTTTTCCCATCGAATTTGGTATGATCTTGCCGTGGTGGATGGGCTTTCCACTAACAGTTCCGCAACTGTTCAATGACTTGGAAGTTCTTTTTCGGTTCAAAAAACCGAAACAATCAAGCACATTGAACACTACAGTTGGTTTAACGTGCAACTCATTCCAAACACATTGCAATTTCGATTCAAAATATCACTGGCAGTCGAATTCATT
Organism: Caerostris darwini; assembly: GCA_021605075.1. Taxonomy (NCBI): domain Eukaryota; kingdom Metazoa; phylum Arthropoda; class Arachnida; order Araneae; family Araneidae; genus Caerostris; species Caerostris darwini. Next base: position 507,523 of record BPLQ01007013.1, on the reverse strand, counting down.
TTCTTTATGCCTCTTACAGCGCTATCTATTAATACACTTTGGAACATTTTGATGCCGTTCTGTTTCCCCCTTCTTCAAGTATCTTCAGTGTCTTTCAGCATTTTGAAAGTGGGACTTCAAATATAATCACCTGCACATGTAGAATATATTAATATATTTATTTCTTAATTAATTTGTATTTCTTTAACTAAGTCAATTTATATAAAAAAAAAAAATTATATTAACAATTTATTTCTGCTTCAACTTCAACCCCCCCCCCCCCCGCCTTCTATATAAAGACTATTGAATAACTGTTTTCGAATTTATGATGAAACTTAATTGTTCTTTATATTTTGAAAGATAATTTCATTTAAATATATGATAATAATAATATATGATATGTGATATATAGTAAGTGATAAATTAATATATTTAAATTATATTTAAAGCAATATTTGAAATTACTATAATGTGATATTTTGTAACGTTTATTTAGAGATAAAAAGTTATCTTGCTGTACAAAGTATAATATAATCAAAGACTAAGAATTAAAGCACTGAAATGAAAAATATTCAGGAGAATTTATTATGAGTTGAATTTTTTTTTTTTATATATTATTTAAAATTTTATTTGTATGTGCCTTATTAATCGTTTCACTTCTGGTACATTGATTAGTTAAAGATTCCTTAGTTTTTTTACTCAAGTAGAAAAGTTTTAATAGCCTTAGAAATAAAAAGGTATCTGGAGTTCATTATGAATTAAATAAATCTTTGACATAGTTAATTGAAGTTAAATTGATATTGGTCGCAGCAATCATTTCATTGCAGCTAAATTTATTCATTAAAGATTTCTTATTTTTTTACTTATATAGAAAAGTTTGGATAAACAATAAGAATATATAAAAAAAAACTCTGGAATATATTATGAATTAAATAAAAATGTGACAGGTACTTAATTAAAATTAGACTTATATTTAGTTTATCCATTGCTTCACTACAGTCGAAATAATTTATTGCAGATTAATTATTTTTACTCAAAGGAAAAATTCTTCACAGTTATTGAAATAAAAATCTCTCTAAGATACATTATGGATTAAATTAGCGGTATCCAACTCGTGTCCCGCGGCCCACCTTGAATATTTTTTTCAGCCCGTGAGATTTATCACACTTTTACAAAATATATTTATTTTACAATGACCAAAATAGCGAAAGGCATGGTCATTTATTAATAAATACATTGAATATTAATTTACTTTACTTTTTTGAGCACAGTAGTATGCTACAAACAACTCACTGAATGCTGACGAGAGAGGGAAATTACTTCTCCGAACACTTTTAAGGGTACTGCTTTTCCAAAACCCCAGAATATTCCAACCAGGTAATCTGACTATCAGTGATAAATGGCTTTACAAACTAGCGTTAAACGAACCCCATCAGCCATTAGCTATTACTCTAACTATTACTATTAACTATTATTAGCCATTAGCCACTGTCATTAGCCATTAGCTTCCACTAGCCACTGCTTTGTGAAACGATACCGTTGTCGCAATCGGTATTGTTTCAGAAAGCCGTGGTTACAACATACGCCACGACCAGATTTGAATCACAGCCCTCCTGATGTTTTTATTTAATTTAATTTATTTATTTTTTTTTTTTGTTAATTAGTATGATTCTTTACTTTTTTTTTAGTTGCATGTATTATATTACGGAACCTTAGCATCATCTGTTCTTTTGAGTCGTCTTAGGCAGAAATTTAGATATTGCAAAGAAATAAATATAATATTTTATAAAACATTTGTAAGAAGAATATTGTAATCTCTATATCTGAAATAAACAAAGCTTTGTAAACACTTAAAAATATATTTCTCCTCTAAATTGTGAGATTTTTGAATTGTCAAACGTATGATATTGAGAGATGAGCAAACAATCTTTGATACAATTGCAACTTTTGCTAAATTTCGGTACTATTTGAGTTGTACGAAATGTATGTTGTATGCCGTCTCTCTGGGATGAGAAAACAGCAAGAAAAAAGAAAGAAAAGAGCACACAAAACCAAACAGCATAGGTAGGCCGAGCTTAGAAGTGATTCAAATATTTGCTCATGAGCCTTTCTTCCACCTGGAAGCAACATTTGCTGAAAGAAAACAAGATATGGAGGTTTGAAATATTGTGGATGATTTTTTGAAGAGATTTTAAAATGCTGTTTCTATTTTAAAATGTTTCGGGCTTCTGATGTATTGAATATTTGCCTGAGGGAAACACGTTAAATAAATGTTGATGTGAAAGATTTATAATTAACTTTTATCTGGTTATATTCAACACGAATTATTAATTATTATAGACTAAATTTTTCCATTGTTATTACCACCCATCATTGTTATAGATAATAATATAATTAGATATTTTTGCTTACAAGCTTAATATATCCCTGTATTTTCAGAGTGTTTTATAATGAATAATATAAAATTCGTCAGGAATATTAACACTTTTACTAAAATATATTATTTCATAATTTAACAAGGTTTCTAAGAAACTCAGTAGTTTCGAGAGATTAAATACGAAAATCATTACCTTTACTTTCGTTTTATTTCTAATTAAATTTAATTTCTCATGTGAATGCATGCAATAAATTATAATATTATTACAATATAATTTCACGCAGGAGACTCAGGATCAGTATTGACATTAGTACGTTTTTAATGCAATATAATTAATATTATTTTACTCTTTATAACGTATTAATCGGAGAAGGGCATCCGTAAACTTCATACTACACACAAAAGGAAGGGGTCCGAGATTAAAAGAAAAAAAAATTCTATTTGATTCTATTCTTTGAAAATTCTATTTGAAGTGCTTGAAAAATTGAATGAAATAAAAGGAGTAGAAAAAGGAGTTTCTTTCTTTGAAATTCTTGAATCTCATAACGATATCAGAAGTAAATGAATCATTAAAAAATAATTACATGTTATAAACTCATGGCTTTGTATCTTTATATTCCTTAATTCATTCGATATATAGCAAAGAATTATGTTAAGTTTGTTTGTTTTTTTTTTTGTATGCAAGATTTAAATTAATTTTCAAACCAAGTCATTCCTTTATTATACTATTATTTTCATACTACCGAATATATAGTCAATGCCCTCACAATTTTTCTTGTGATTTTATTCTAGAATATCTCCAAAAGAGGAGGCCTTCATTTGTTCTTTACAAAAAAAATTGATCCAGATATTCATTATTTTGTTTTGCAGCATCAGCTCATTAATAATTTAATTAATTAAATGTAATTAATTGTAAACTAATGTAATTAAATGCAATTATATTAATTAATCGTAATTAAAATTGTTGTCCATCATGCCTCTATCAGATTTGCGTGCATACAAGTATGAAGTCTGATAGATACCACACATACTTACCAATTATTTTTTTTTCAAAAACTTTTTATTTATTCTGCCAAATTTATTTCATTGCCTTCAAAGTAATCCTCTCCGGACGCAATGCACTTATGCCAACTTTTTTTCGAATCTTCAATGCATCCTAAAAAGTCATCGTCATTGATGACCTTCAAAGCGAGTGACGATTCAAGTTGAATCTCTTCAATCGACTCAAAACGGTGTCCCCCGGAGTGGTCTTTTGAACTTAGGGAATAGCCAGAAGTAGCACGGTGTGAATACGGTAGTTAGAAACGATATGGTTTTCATTTTTGGCGATAACGTCACGAAGAATCAATGCAATGTGAGCTGGCGCATTCAGTGTTTTCGGTAACAATCGAGATTTGACGCGTTTGAAACCCAATATTCCAACATCATCAACAAGGTCTCTAAATGTAAATCGACGGTTTTTAAGCACCAAATCTTTAATTTTTTGGACGTCAGCTTCGTCAGTTGATGTTGATGGTCGACCAGAGGCCTCTTCGTCTTCAAAGCGTTCTCTACCTTCTTTGAACTCTTTATATCACCTCTAAACATTTCTTTCTGATATAGGAATGCTCATCGAATGCCTTCTGCAACATTCTATACATTTCCGCAAAGAAAATTGAATGCAAGTTCTTTGCTCAATTAATTCAGACATTTTAAAAATCGCCGGTATCAGTTTTAGCGTCTCGCAAAGCCAAGCGTAACTCAAGTACTAATGAATATTTTGATATCAAATTTCACACAGATGTGAAGGACAGTGCCAGCAACAAAAAAGCCCCAAGAATTTTAGATTGAAAATTGGTCTTACTTTTTGGACACAGTAGTTAATAATTTCCTCCCGTCTTTTGTTAATCTTGCATAAATGATTAAACGTTTCTCACTAAGAAAAGGAACACATGCATCTGACAGTGTATTCTTCTTGGGCAAAAGAAGAGAAGTTCTTGTCTCAAATTGTACTTTTTTTATTTAAAACAAGCCTTTTTTGATGATTTCTAATGAGGAAAAAAAGAACATTCTCCAAAACATTAAATTAAAAAAATACTTTAAAAATACTTATAAAAGTTTAATACTTTTAACTTTACTTAATAAAATACTTTAAAAATTAAATTAAATAGTTATTTTTACTTTAAAATAATTAAATTAATAAAATACTTTATTAGTAAAAATATGTAAATACATTTTTTTTATACATTTAAATTTTATTTAATATTCGGTCACAAATTCAATGATTAAAAAGATTTGAAATTGAATACATTGTTTTTGCCCGATTCGTAGCGTAGTTCTTACGTGTGTAACTAGTCTGCAGGAAGACGGAGATTCGAATCCGCCATGTCATGCGTTGCAGTTACTATTTTAAAAAACTGAGAGACTCGATAACAATTTTGAGCACTAATTTTTTATTGAAACACAGGTTGTCTGGTGCGAATTTTCTTTGTTCTCCCATACAATACGCAAATGTGGGCAACTACTCTCATATGTTCTTCCTTCGTTAGCTTTGTTCGATGAGCTGTTCGCAGTATACTTATGTAGAACAAGTAAAACCACCAATACAACCGATGCCACTATGATATGTATATATGTATATACGGGTTAATTATAAAAAAAACTTTCTTCATATATGAATCCTTAGATATCATACCAATCACAGAAACTGAAAGAAATTTTCATTTAAGATGAACATTTCAGTATGCCATGACTTGTTGGATGTTTTCAGCATCAACATGCTAACTAATGAACTGTTACAATTAATGAAATCTAATATTTAATATTCAGAACTAAATTTTTGTAATATTCATAGGAGTAAAATAAATTTATAACTATTGCAATATACAGCGTGATTATAATTACAGGGTTATTGTAATTTCCGTGTTATATATAGGATCATTACAAGTCCCACTTTCAAAATGCTGTAAAAAAAGAACCACTTGTCACAATGAGCTCAAATTTCAACTGAAGATACTCGAAGAGTGTCCAAAAGTTCAGTGAAAAAAAAGGTTCGATGAAGTTCCAAAGTGTATTAAAAGATGGCGCTGCAAGCGGCATAATGAAAGTGAATTCGACTGCCAGTGATATTTTGAATCGAAATGACAAAGTATTTGGTTTGAGTTGCACATTAAACCAACTGTAGTGTTCAATGTGTTTGATTGTTTCGGTTTTTTGACGGAAAAAATTGACTTTCAAGGCATTCAACAGTTGTGACACTGTTAGTGGAGAGCCCGTCCCCCATGGCAAGGTCATACCAAATTGGATGGGAAAAATCGGTGGAATTTTGTTGGAACTTTTTTTTGATGCCATATCATTTCTCCCTTCTTCAAGTATTTTCAGTTCAAATTTGAACTCATTGTGACAAGTGGTTCTTTTTTTTACAGCATTTTGAAAGTGGGACTTATAATGACATGGAAACATGTATATAACATGGAAATTATAATAATCCTGTAATTACAATCACTCTTTATATTTGAGTACTTTTAAAAATAATAAAATGGATTTTAATCATATAATTAATATAATTCTCTCTGTTACGTTTTGAATTTGGATATTATAACTAAGCTAATCAAAAGAAGCAACTTGAATAATTTTTGAAGTGTTTTGGCTTTTGTAACTATTTTCAAATTCCTATTTCAGATGTGTATTGCTAATATACAAAATACTCGATAATAAATCTGACTATACCTTTTCCAAAAAGCAGCGGTGTATTCAAATATCGGAAGTTATTCTGATTTCATTCTCAGATTATTCGTCAAGAGATTCTTTGATTAAAGAGATTTTTTTATTTCGATTTTAGATTGTATTTGCGAAACAAATTGCTTTTTCCTTACAAAAATGTCGATTTTCCAATGTGATTGAATTTTTTTTCCATTTGTTTCTCTTTTTTTCCTGGTCGATGTGAAACAGAGGAGGAAAATTAATTAAGGAGTGACCCAATACAGAATAGCAGATAACTAAGACAAGTTCTAAAGAAAAGAAAGAAAAAAAGCCTTAGTTGCGAATTCATTATGTAAAAGAAACGAAATTGGCAAAATAAGAGTCCTACTACTGATAAAAAACTGAACAGTTTGAAAGGGAATCGATTATTTTTCTGCAGCCTGTATCATTAAATTTGAAATTTTTAAATTAACATGAGCATAAATAAATATTTGTTTAAAAAGTGTTAAATAAATTAATCATTATTTTCATGTCTTTACTATTTTGTATAAAATTACTGAGTTGTAACATTCGTCAAATTTGAGAGCCATTAGTAAAAAAAAAAAAGAATTAATGTATTTTTAATAAATGTAGACTATATGCAGACAATGACTATAAGATTTCCTATAAAGGTTCATGCAGTAAAAAAATAATAAGCCCAATATTGATTCATAAGCTTATAATGCAATACCACAAAAATTTTTTACTGTTTAATTAGAGATTTATAGACAGGAAATTATGTTATAAATGGAATTTAATGGGTGAAAAAGCGATGAATTAAAGCGTACTTGATGAATACCCGATATAACAGGTGGGCTGAAAAGTTCGAAAAGTCCATAGTTAATACGCACACAAAAACTTTCAATCACATTTATTCGTTTCAGTACTTTATATCCTTTCTGAGCCCAACTTGTGGCTCATTGGCATGAACATTAGGGCTAAGGTTCAAAAAACGGGTAGACTCGATGGCGTTTGTGTTGTTTATCATCTTGCCTCATTAGTCGGACTACCTGGTGGGGGTTTACTGGATTTTTGCCAATACGATAAGCAAATGCGGGTAGTTATCCCTAAAAAGTCCTCAGGAAGGCACTTCCCTCATGAGTAAACTACTCATGGGTTGTACATGCCGCACTGCAGGACTCTGAGGATTAGTCATAACAACATCTCTTGCACTAAAAAGAAGGAAACAACTTTATCGCCTGTCATTGAAAGGGGTAGCCTATTTACGTTTGTTACATTTATAATTCCC
>BPLQ01007013.1:478297-499798 GCA_021605075.1 Caerostris darwini | reverse complement strand
TTATTGAAATTTAAAAAATGCGATTTCGGTGTTGCAAAACCTAATGTAAAACTGAATCTATTATATATTCCTCGTTTAGTGGCAGATTGTGAATCAAACTATCTGTCTGGTATTCGTAAGATCTGCACATTATAGAATATCACCAATAACTTTCTTTTAAAAAATTTGTATTTTTGATTAATGTCTGCCCGAAATAAAAAAAAAATAAACTCTTAAAAACGCTTAAATTATTTATTAATGGCTATTTAATGATTAATTTAACAATTTGTTTTCTTATATTAAAGTAACAAAAAATAAAATTATTAAAACAGTATTATAATTATAAAAATCAATTACAACATGTTGAATATTCACAGCGTGGTGTTATTAAAATTTTATTAGTAAGCGCAGTGCATTTACTATTAGTGTTATTAAAATTCATATTACATTAGGTTGTCAAACACATCTTGCTAATTAGTCCAGTTACCGTAAACGATGGAAACTATATTACTGAAGCAACATGCGTACATATTTCAGAGAATAGACTATTTCTCTGCAGCCAAGTAGTTCGCTATTAATAACCTTTACATCATAGATTCAGGGAATGAGACATTGTTTTACGAATAATAAACGAAGAGGTGTAGATGGCTTGTACTCTTTCAATTTCCATACCTATTTACTGCAGCGTGAATTCGATTGAGTTCTACTAAAGATTTTATTTAAATAACAATTAGAATGATGTTATTAATTTTCCAGAATATTAGTTTTAGCAGTGAATATGTAAGCGATAATCAGAGATTAGATAAATATTATATATCCATAACATAAAATAACGCTTGCTTAATTTTTGTCAATCAGCTACAAATTTTTTACTTTAATAAATCCATCTGAAAGTAAAAAATGTATTTAGGGACAATGTATTTTTTTAAAAAATTAGTATTATTCTTTTTTTTCAGCAGTGATAACTTAAAACTTTTATTTCTACAAATAATATGTAGTAAATTTGTCGTTCTACGGTCATTTTTTAAATACTTTAGGCTAGTTAGACCAGGACCTACAGTTTAACATGGATTCCGAATCACTAACAAACATCCATGCCACTGCCAGGATTCGAATTTGGGATTCTAATAACTAGAGTGCTAGCCAATTGGCCACCAAGCTGTAATTTAGTAATTTTTAATTTTGTTATAGTGTAAAGTAAACACGAGAATTTAAATACATTTATATATTATAAAGAATGACAACATTAACTTTATTTTTTTCAGAAATGATGGAAATACTATTTATATATATAAACATTGGAATACGCATTCATCTATTTTATAATAATTTTCAACTTTCATAAAATAAAAATAAATTTTTTTTTTAGGATAATCATTTGATTTCTTATTTTATGAAAATACCATTAACATTTCAACAGAGATAGATAATGATTTTTATCACGGTCACTAGATTGTCCTTTTTTTTTTTTCTCACCTGCAGAATGTTCTTTTTATCTATTTATTCATTTTCATCGATAATCACAACTATTTTTACGAATTCAGTAAAATGTCACCAAATTTTTTTTTATGGATAAACCTTGAAAAACACTTTTTTTATATAGATATTTTTATCAGAACGTGAAATATTTTGAAAAAAACATTTTTTTTAACAGCTTAGATTAGAAATACTGCTGTATTATTACGAAATGTAAAATGTGAAAATCATATTTTTAAAATACCAATAAATTTATCTTTCGCGGAGCAATTAAAATCAGTATATAATTAAATAGTCTATAAATTATTGCTTGGCAGTGATATCACCATTAGTAAAGTATTGATGATTCTGAATAATAACACTCAGTTTAAATTATGCATTCTATTATGTATATATTTTCCATTTAATGCAATGGAAATTTTTGTAACATTGAAAATAACATAGACCCTGGCGCTCATAGTAACCAACCATAGAAGTTAGAGCGTTTCTCGTAAACGTTCTATGTTGTATTATTGCTGATTGGCGACTTTTTATGTGAAAGAAGAGCAAGTAATATAAAAAAAAAAAGTTTCAAGTCAATTCCTACTTTTTAAGTTGAAATTTTCCTCTTACACCTGGCGCCATCTATTGGTGGATACATGCAACTTAAATCTAAAAAAAAACTAAAACTAACTAATTAAATTTAATTACTGAATTAATATTTGAAAAAACTGTATTAACATCCAGTGTCATCCACTACAAGTTCAAAAGAAATGTATTTGAACTTGAGTGGATGAATAAAATGTATTTTATTAACGATTGAAAATTTGAACAAGATATATATACGGAGAGCGTGAACTAATAGTAGGAATTGAAAAAAAAAAGCAACCAGAGATGTATTTATAATGCAAGCTATTTTTTGAAGGGGAAAACTGACAAAAATAATATTTTTTATTTATGGGTACATATTTTTCTGGAATGTCACAGAACGCATTGGAAATCTTCTAGAACACACCCGTGCGCCATTTGCAACCTGTCACCTCTACAGAAGGCAATTCCAGTTACAAACAGCTGGATATCAGCAAATTAATTGATAATTAGTTGGGAACTATAATATTAGCTAATAAATAAATTTTTGTTAATATATCAGGTTTCAACGAATGTTTTGTTCGTTTTTTTCAATTGAATAAAACTGAAAACATGTATATATATTTAATCATAGTATAATTATTTTTATTGATATATTCTCCTCAACTTTTCGATGACTTCTTTTTTATAAAACTCATTTGGTTTTTGATTCGAAAAAAGAATCTAACCTCAAAAAAAAAAAAGAATCTTTAACCTCTTCTCTTTCAATTAGCCTAGTCCTGTAAAAAGATAGTAATTTGTCGGAGCAAGCTCAAGAGAATTGAGTGGGGTGACTCATATTCCTTGGAAAATTTGTCAAGCGAATTTTAGCCATACTAGCAGTGTATATAGTTTGCCATTGTCATATTACAGGTTTACTCCTTTTTTGTATCGGTTTTACTGCAAAAAACCTTATAAGCATCTCATGTAGTCAACTTCAGTGATTATATTTTGATTGCAACCTAACAGCTCGCAATTCATAATTACTTTCATATCCCCTCCTACATTGAGGCGGCCTGATGGCCTAAGTGGCTGGAGCTCTGGTGTAGCAGGTTAAAATCCTGGCAGCGGTATGGATGTTTGGTAATAGTTCGGAATCTACGTTAAGATGTAGGTCCTTGTCTGATTGGCCCTCGTAAAAATAAAATGATCGTTGAGCGACAAACCAAACAAACCCTAAATTGGAAAGAATCTTTAGATACAGACTACTTCGAAGTTGTTGGACACAGTTCGAAGTTGTTGGACACAGTTCGAAGTTGTTGTCTTTTTCGAATATCATTATTGCAGACGATCCGTTGATATACTATACTATAGACAGCTAAAAGTCGAATCCATATTTTATTATCGAATCTGTTTTACCATATTTTATTATCGAATCTGTGTTACCATATTTATCCTTCAAAAAGCGGACATAACATTATCTACAACCTAATAATATTAAAAATGTGCAGATTTGAAATAAGGGAAAGCACATAATTTTATTAAAAGTTACATGAAACGATATCTGTTGTATATCTGATTTTATCAAAAGTATAAAATCGCTGTTGGCAGATCGTGATATGATTCATTACATAGCAATCAGGAGGATACGAGTCATTTGTTTTTTCTGTGACTCAACAGAACTAATCTGTATTTCTGAATCATTATTTATCAAAATACTTACGATTTAGAAATATGACTTTTATTATGAATGACTTGCACATTTTAAAGAGGCTAAATATGCCTTTTAAGTAATAAAAAAACTCGATTCATGATCTTGTAAATTATTAGAGTATGAAAAGATGTCATAAGTATCCTGTACTGATACACGAGTATACATAATTTGTTGATAAGATTTTAGCGAAGATTTTGTTTGTTATTTGGGACATTAATTTTCTTGTTTGTAGCTCCGCAATGTACTTTTTTTGCGATTACTTTTTTATTTCAATTTATTTTATTTTTTTTTTAATTGATTGATGGTACATAAGTTATCATTTCCGTGAGGTAAGTAGGAAGCCAAGTATTATTCTATTCACAAGCACTGGTTTTGACAAAATTACACTAACATTTTGTAATATCTCTTGAATTTTGATAACAGATGTTATTTCGACTATATTTTGTTAAAATATTGTCCCAATAACTTTTTTTTTTGTTGTTGTTGTTGTTGTTGAATGTATATTTAAGGGCCTGATGGCCGAGTGACTAGCGCTCTGGCGCTCTGGCGCTCTGTGCCACAGATTGCGTATTCGAGTCCCAAAAGTGTCATCGATGTTTATAGTGGTTCGGAATCCACTTTAAACCGTGGGTTTCAATCTAATATGGCTGTAGAGAGTAGGGCTTAAAACCTTAAAAAAGTCATTTATGTTTCGTAATCGGCCGGGCGGTAGACAGCCTTGGCTCACCATGGGACTGTTGCGTCATTGAAGAATAATATATATTTAAAGGGGGGAAAAATCTTGTTACAGTACAATCCTAAATAACACAAATTTCTGCTGCATGTATTGCGTATATTCATCTTATGATTTTGATGAATAGGAGGTTTTTTAAATCTCTTTCTATTAAGGATTTCTATTTTGAAGTTCTGTGCATTTTTCTGATTAAATCTTTGGAGTTTAATTTAATTTTTCCCATTAAGGTAATTTTTCCGGGGAACAACAGTGGCAGATGTCGATGACGCAGAATTAAGATTAGCAGATGTAACAGATTCAGTACATTTATTTTTTAGATGTGAAGGTGGTTTAAATTTTTGTTTCAGAGGCAAGTAATACTAGTCGGCCCATTGGATGGTCCAATTGTCTTTGAACTGAAGCCACATTTTTGTTAATTAATTTATGTGCTATTTCTTCCTCAGCAATAAACGAAATCTAGCTGAGTATAACATCTTAACTGATATTGAATGCCCTATGCATTCTGACTTCTGTATTCATATAAAGCAATTTGTTAGAAAATAAAAAAGCTTTTGACTATGACGGTTTGTATGTTTCTGTTAAAAGAACGCCATATCTTAATATTTTTATTACTTTTAGTGTCTCCCAATAGCGTGCAAGACCTTGCAGATCTTAACAGCAAATGATTTCCACGTGATCTAACATCTTCAATGGAACACACACGTATGTTTATTTCAGATAACAAGTATATTTATCAGGTGCATGTATTATATGTTTGCAGCTTAATAAGAATATAACATTTTAAAAATAAAATTTAATCTGTTAGCGAACTATTGACTAAAAAGTCCGTTAATAATGAAGAAAAATGTTTCATTATATGTCACCATTTATAGTGCTCCTTTTTACGTAAAGTGTTTCTTTTAATTTAAGCCGAATAGGATACTATCCTAACTTCTAAGATATCGTATAAAAACTCTCCCATGCCGTGCTCGCTATTTTTGTAAAAAATATAATAACATTATAAGACGGGCTTATTTCATTGCCTTCAATTTGAAGAAAACTATCTTTGCCACTCAAATAAAGAATTCATCGCTGCACGCACATCCAATATTTATTCCCCATAGCTCAATAGCATTAAGCATTCCATCTCCTATTTCACGGGAACCAATAAGGATAGCGCAATATATGGATGGTAACATGATCTTTTTCTCGCGCAAACAAGTTCGTCAAAGGTTCTGAAAGTTTGTTTCATGTTAAAAGTAACAAAATGAGTCTTGCAAGTCTTGACAGAATGAAATATTTTTATTCCTTATTTGCCACCAACGACCATGCAGACTTTTAATTCATCTCTCTACATAAATATTATGAAAAAGATTTATTTATACCTATTGTTTGTGTATGTGTGGTGTGTGTGTGTGCGTGAGTATTTCTCAAACCTGTTAAACTTATTTTTTAATTAAATAAAATCTGAAGTTTTAACGCATTATACCAATACAGTACATACTTATAATTAGGCATTATATTATTATAATATATCAGAGTATATTAACTTTTAAAAAAAATATTAATGTCTTATTAAAATTTATTTTAATAGTAATATCGTTAGTAACTTATTTTATAAACTCATCAGTGTTTAATAGCTGTATAGAAAATCAGCGCACTTTTTTTATGCGTACGATTTTAAATTTTTATATTTCATTTTTATCATGTAGGAACCTGATATTGTCTTGGTTAGACATTGATGATTTCTCAAAAAAAGAAAAAAAAAAAAAACTTTAAAATTAAATGTGAGTATAAATTGTTTTTCCATGTGAAACTCACGAGAAACTTTTATCTAAAATAAATGCTGATTTTCACATTATTTTATTTAGTGTTTCAAAACTGTCATGAAATATGAGTTGCTAAATATAACGGTTGATCAATATCAAGTCAAGTGCTCTGTAGTTCATTTTGAATTGCTTACCTTTCAAAATATAAACAAATTATTGCTTCATTATCCACAAAATAATGTCCAGAGGTTATTTTATGTTTATAAAAGCTAATTTAACCATTATTTCACAGAATTCTTTATTTGAAGTGTGTAGTGCTTCCTGTAGTGTTTGAACAATTGCTTCGGGCAGTTTTCCACGCGAGGGTCCATATGAAACAATGACTTGTTTTCGCAATTTCCAATTGGCGCTATTTGGTGACAAAATCCCGCAGCACCTTCGAAAGAAATATCTCCATTGCCTTTCCATAAAGTTCTAGAGTTATTAAATTATGAGTAAAAATCTAGAAACGTGCACCCTTTGCGCCAAATACATAGCGATGTGTTTGGCGCAAAGGGTACACGTAAAAATAAACAAACAAAGTAAACTAAAGTAAAGTTGTTCACCAACTAAACAAACTAAATGGCTACCGGAGTTAGTCGTCGTTGTACAACGCTATTGCGAAAAAATTCACCGCCAAAAATCGTTATTACGTCAACATTAGTTGCCAAACAGCTATTACGTCAAATTTTATTCCTTAAATTGCTTTTAAGCCAAATTTTATCACTATTATGCCAAATATTATTTCTAAATTTTCTTTTAATATAAAATTTATCGGTTTATTGCCAAATTTTATCACTATTATGCCAAATATTATTCCTAAATTTTCTTTTAATATAAAATTTATCGGTTTATTGCCAAATTTTATCACTAAGCGAAATTCTATTCCTAAAATGCTTTTATTAAAAATTTTATAACTATTGTGCGAAAATTTATCCCTGAATTTTCTTTACAGTCAATTTTATCGCTTTTAAAAAAAATTATGTGAAATGCGCCATTGGAATCGGCAACACCGCAAATTTTGGACCGCAATATTTTTAACGGCAGAGGCCATTTTGCTTGTTTAGGAAACCCGCAAGGGACAAAATCGCCAAATATACAAGTGAAATGCTAAAGTGCAGAATTTTCTTTTTTGTAGTATTCTGATCAATAGCTTCATAAAATTCTTGAGTTATTGAATAGTGGTACACTCCCGTGTGGATTCCTCCAGAAAAATATGCTCACACATGATAAATTTAAATTCGTGAAGGGATTTCAGTTTTATATTTTTACTACATTTCTTTCTGGCTGTCAATATAAACAAAATAATCGTCGGGAATGAATGGACAATCATTATCCAAAATCATAATCCTTCAGATCGTATGAGAAACCAGGAGAAAGAAAATTACAAAAAGATAACAGTATTGAATCGTCTATTTAATTATATTTGAAATGATTTTCAATACGAATATTATTCAATAGAATATATACATTAATTTGATTCAGGTCCAAAAGCAAGATAAATAAAATCTTATGACTGTAATAATTGGAAACCAATTTTAACCACATTCTATTCATGTACGTGTTAGAAATAGCAAATCCCATTGGGAAAAGATAGAAGAAACGTTGAATATAAATTTTACCAACCACAAATTTTAGATAAGACGGAATCGATACAAATTCCAACCAAAAAAAAATGAAAGAAAGAAAGATAACTTGAGTATTTTAGTTATTAGATATCTTAAGCTCAGGGGCGTTATTTGATTAGAAAAATATCTGCAAACAAACTTTGTCCTCAGAGAAATCACATGACAACATTTAACGATAAATCGCAGAGAGATTTGGAGATGCTGAAATGGAACGGAAAGTAATGCCATAATGCTTTTCATGAATAATACATGAATCAAGTTTGGTAGATTATTTTCTTTTCAGTTTCGTTTACCTCACTCAATTCAATTATAAATTCAGTGGCATCTCTTGATTTAATCATTTATTTTATCTGCTTTTAGCATATCAATGCCAAAAGGGTGGGAAAAAAATATTAAAGATTCCAGGAAGAATAATTTCCTTCATATGAGAATGTTTTTTCTCCACTTACGGAAGGTGCGGTGTGATATTAACTCGGTTCACGTAGTGATTACATAATGCACTTTCACTGTATGGCTCCTCTATAAACACGGTTTTATTTTATTTTTTGTTTGAATTTTCTCAATGGCGATTGCACTCTAAAGAGTTTTAAGAGATTGTAATTCACATTCTTGAATATTTTTTTCGCCTGAAATGAGTTCTTTCGCATTAAATATGCATAGGATAAATAGATTAAATCGTTATGTTGTGAATTTATCAACAAAAATGATATTTTCCAAATAATTATTCGACAAATCTTATTAACTGCTTATTTATTGTAAACAAACAATTATAATAATGCATATTAACAAATATTATACTTTTTTTATGTTTCTTGTTACTGTTTCCTTTTTTTTTTATGTATCTAAATACGCAATAATTTAATTTTCCTTATATTGCATAAATTAGTAATTATTACACTATAAATGTAGGCTGTAGTTTCCAAACGTGTACAACGAACTCATCTCGGAGGAAGCTCCACTTTTTCTAGGGAGGAGCTGTGATGTCTAGTGGCTAATTTCCAAAACAAAATGAAGAAACATGGTTCTTTTAAAGGCCAATAGCTACTTAATAAAGCACATTGTTATATACAACAATATACAGCATTCTTGATTATACAATCATCATCTTCATTCTCTCGCTGCGTCCCACAGCTATCCCGTCTGTCGCCAGTCTCCTTTTCCTCTTCTCATCTCAGCGGATCTGTTTCATTCTCCTAGGGTCAAGGTTCAAAGTTCAATACTCCCCTAATGGTGAAAGATCTGCGCCATCGACACATAATCGTAATGTGTCACCGCCTGCTGATTAGCAGACAAACAAATCCTACGTAAATGATGACTTCTCATAAGAAATGTGATACATATAGTTCTCAGCAGCATCATTGGCGAAACAATGTGGGTGGGGCAAGGCCGTCAGCCTACTGGCAGATTTCGAGACGAGAGATGTTTTCTTTTTACAGGGTAGAGTTGTCAGCCTTTTCCCAATGCTCTACAGCCACATCTGACCGGGACCTACGATTTAAAGTGGACTCCGAATCAGTACAAACCTCCACAGCATCGCCGGGACTCGAACCGAAACCTATAGCACCGAGCGGAAGAGTGCTAGTCACTCGGCCATCTGGCCTCACATATAATTCTACATATAAGAATAACAAATAAACTTCCAGAAATTAATTCCATATAAAGGAATTAAGGCCAAATCGCAAAATAGGGGCAGTTGGGATTTGGCAACTTTTTTGTAACTCCAACTGAGTTATAAGTCGCCAAATGTGGTTACCCGGATTTCTTGTATTGTTTGCAATTCACTTGACTTATAGATGCAATCCTTTCCTGGATTTTGGTGAAAAGAATGTTTGACGCCAGATCCCAACGGCCCCTGCTTGGTGATTTTACCGGAATTAATACATTGAACTAAAACTTGTTTTGTTTCATGTCTTAAAATCGTGTTTTTCAAACGAAGTTTCTCCTGAATTCCAAATTAAATATATAACAATTGCACACTCTTTATAATGTAAACAAAAAACTGCTGTTGCCACAAGGCCAGATTTAGATGAAAAGTGGTCCTAGGCTATTCCACTTATGAGGCCCTTTCACCTCCCATTTTTTAGTTTGTAAATCACTTATTATGTTTGTTTATTATTTATATGTGTAGAATTTCTCCTTATTTTTGATTCAGTGTTAGCGTTTACTGTTTTTGGAATAGTGTAATTTTAATTTTGCTAACAATTTGAATATAGGCCCCTCTTGTTCTTGAGGCCCTAGGCTGAAGCCTAGTTACCCTATAGGAAAATCCGGCCCTGGTTGCCAGCTTCACTAAACTTAATCATTTCTTAAAACTAAGGGAAAGATATATGTAAATGAAAAAAGAAAACTAGTAATTCGGATAAAATTCACAAATTAATATGCTCAGCATATAAAATATTGAATTGAGAATTTTATCTGCTAAAATCCCAACATGTATGTTATGATTCTTTTCCAACTTAACTTTACGATCGTTGCCTTTTTATGCCATTAATTAAACCTATTTTAATATTATAATAAAGTTAAAATTAAAAAATATCTTGCAATTTAAAAAAAGCATATACACTCATGTCCATAAATTAAGGATCATGAAATTCAGGCAAAGAAAGAGACAAAAGCAAAACAGATTTGACTTATTTGTAGAGTCTATTTATTAAACAAAAGGTAAAGAGCAAAAAAGATGCTATATGTATGACATAATTAATAAAAATTGCGATTTTTACTCCCTGGAGCAAATTTCAAAAAAGAACCTATTTACAAAAAACAGTATAGCATGGTCAGCATGATGGTTAATATGGAGTATGTCTCCCGGACGATGCAATACAGGCCTTACAACGCCTAGGCTTGCTGAGTATCAAATTATCAATCTGATCTTGGGGAATATTACACCATTCATCAAGCAATACCCTCCGAAGTTCCGGTTGACAGGTAGGAGGAGGTTGACGGGCTGCAATTCGTCGGCCAAGCCTATCCCACACATGCTCTATTGGATTCAAGTCCGGTGAGTATGCTGGCCAATCCATACGGGTGATATCCTCCAATTGAAGGCATTCGTCTACAATGTTTGCACGGTGAGGACGGGCGTTGTCATCCATAAACAGAAATTGCCCATGGCGCCCCGAAACAAACGTACATATTGTTCCAGAATGACATCCCGATAGATGTGGCCTGTCATCGTTACACTCTGAACATGTAGGTCAGTTCTGGAAGCAAGAATAGTTAATCCCCAAACGAGCCATCCTGCACCACCGTAACGGTGTCGTTCAATGGTGTTCTCTTGGTGGTAACGGGTACCTGGCGCTCTCCATATGAAAGTCTGGAGAGAATCAGACTGCAAACTAAACCTGGACTCGTCGGAAAACATCACACAAGACCACTGTTGCGGTGTCCACAATGCATGTTCTCTACTCCAGGTTAATCGCAGGCGACAGTGATTTGGGGTAAGTGGAACACATCTGACAGACCTACGAGCATCTAGACCAATGTGCCCTAAGCGTCTGCCTTGAAACTGTCGTACCGGTAGCTGAAGACAGCTGACGAGACAGGTCTGATGCTGTGCTCCGTCTGTTTCTTTTGGCAGTAACTGCTAAATACCGGTCCTTATTCGGCGTTGTAACTCGAGGGCGACCTGTGCTGAAACATCTACTCACATTACCATCATCTTGGAATCGTTGCCAAAGCCTGGGGAGGACACTCTGGGCGATTCCAAGTTCCTCGGATATTTCCAGCTGGGTACGTCCACATTCCAGTCGTCCGATAATTCTACCACGTAAAAAATCAACCAAATGCTTCCTTTGTGCCATAACTATGCGGTTATTGCACTGAAAGGCTTTTAAAGCGCTTGTGAACAATTTTACTTCTTTGCCACCATTTCTTATATACCCCTCTCGTACACTCTAGTCATTGTGACGTACTATCCGCGCCATCTGGTGGTTTCTTGTAATTTGCCTATTCTTCTTCAAGATGTGTGTGATAATTCTACAGGTGAAATTTTTATTTTAGAGTTCAATTTCTGTGTGATTCTGAATTATCCTTAATTTATGGACATGAGTGTAAATGAAATGTAAAAACACTTGACATGTATTAATATATAATATAATTGAAAACTATTTTAATATAATAAAGGTATTAAATATACAACATTGAAGTAATAATAAATAAATCCGACAAAAATGGATTGTAGTCATGAATATGTTAATTTCCCAACTAGCATATTCATCGCTACAAAAACTCAATATATATTCCTACAAAATTTAGTTAAAAAAATTATGATTTCACGAAAAAAAAATTCTTTTTTTTTCTGGGGTATATAATTAAATGGTTACTTATCACCCTCATATTAACAATTGACAACTCCATCGATAAACGAAATGAAAAAAGAATAAAAAAATATTAAAGTTTATAACTATGCAATCATACTGATAAAAAATGTTACAAATAAATATCATTTTTAAATAAACATCAAATTTGATGTTGTAAGAATTATTTCAAGTTATTACAAATACATTATTATTACAATTATTTCAAATATTTAAATCTTAAATGTCACAGAAAATAATATAGGTAGGAAAATATATATAACTCCATTCTACTGGCTCCATCACATATGAACTTATCAAAATTTATGAAATCAGAACAAATTTATGCCAAATTAAATATTACAACAGTTTTAAATTAAATAACATCATAATTTTGAATTAATATCAAAATAATTTTGAATTAAATATTAACATAAGCGATTATTCAATAAAACTTAAAATATGAAAATTATTTTTATATTCTCAAATACTTACGAAGCAAATAGAAAACTCTAATAATAATATGGTAAAACGTTTACGTGTACAATTTCAATGTGTATCCCTCCTTCATCTGACAAGCGTTTAATTTACTTTAAAAATATTCATTGCTTAATGGAAAGAGTGTTGTGCTTGCGGTTAAAAAAACATGACAAAAAAATCCAAAGCACGAGACAGCTTTTTTTTTCTGAAAACTAAACTAATTGTAGTTTAAACTATCAGAGACCTTAAATATTACATCTCGTGCCTTACTAGTTAAAGAGATTATTGCTTCATTAATCTCAGCAGTTTAATTAAGTTAAGTTAAATCGGGTTGGCGCAGACTTCTGAAGGTCGTGGGCAATATATATATTCACAATAATTTGTCCATTGGAAGCACGAAAAACAAAAAAAAATTATATTATGTATGAGAATTTTTTTTTTTTTTTTTTTTTTTTTTTCGTCTTTACAGGATATCGGAGTGGCCTAGCCCCGAAGGGTCCTAAAACTCCTATCTGCATCTGAGAAACATTGATGAAGGAAAAAAGATTGATAGTTAAAAGGAGGGGAGGTGATTTAAGAGCAATGTCCCATGTTAAAATATATATTAAAAATGTAAGCAAAGAAAAAATTAGCTAATAACAAGGAGAAAAATAAAATAAAAAACAAAAATTAATAAAATAAACAGAACAATTAAAGAATCCAAAATTTAAAAAGGAAAAGGAAACTATAGTAGGATGGGATTTTCGTTGCTAGGAATGAAGACTAAATGCACAGAGGTCAAGGTTGAACCTGTAGCCTTTCGACTGCGCGGAACAACGCTCTTTATGTGCAAGAAACTTATAGTTTTAAGATAATATATATAAAAAAATTATTTTTAAAGCTTGGTAATAATAAATAATAATTGGTTCATTTTTACATAAGCCAAGCACAAAGTTATATAAACCAAGAGCAAATTATCTTTTTTTTTGGTTTTTTTTTTAATATCCATGCCTGAAAATATCTGTTTACAAATATTTATGGATCCTCAACCCTTGATTCAGGGGTAGCCAACCCGCGGGCTGCCTTGATTATTTTCTGGTCCATGAGATTTATCATATTTTTACAAAATATATTTATTTCATAATGGCCAAAGTAGTAAAAACCAATTATTAAAAAAAAAAATATTAATATACAATATATTCAAAAATTAACCGCCGAAATTATGAGAAAAACTTCATTTTGATTTTAAAATAATATTCTAGCTAATATAGGACAGATATTGCCTGTTTTATTTATGAGTTTACAGTTATGATTTCGCAGAATAACTAAATTATATTTTGCGAACTCATGATGCGAGCACATTTTGGAACATCTAATATGACAGGTTCTATGCTTAAAGTGAAGCATGTGCATTTAAGTGATCTCAGCGACGCTGCAATCATCTTTAGATACACACAGTTGTTTGTTGATAGCTGAGCAAACCAGACTCTTTGTCGAAGTTGTTAGCGCTTTTGGTTCAACTTACACCTGCGAACCTTTCTTTTCTAAAATGAAGTTGACCAAACTCAACAAGCTCAAACATAACGGATACTATCCTGCAACACCCATTACGATGTGCAAATACCCAAATTGAGATCGATTTGCAAATGCTAAGTGAAAGAGTGGAATAAAAAATATCTCACTAGTAAAATAAATATTTTGTAATGCTTTATTTTTTTTAATTCTTTTATATTTATATATTTTTTATATTTCATTTTTAGTGTTATATATTTCTTTAAAATGTGCATTTAATACCCTTATTATTATATTATGTATATTTACATGCATGAATAATAGTAAACACAAAAATAATAACTCATTATGTTTCAATTTTTGCACTCCAAAAAAAGGTGTACAGTGAGTCTAAATCTAATATGGGGATATATAATTCTGCATGCGACCCGCGGAGTTAGGACACATTTCCAAAGTGGCCCGCAAGATCATTTGGGTTGGCCACACCTGCTTCAATGCACCATACAGAAACAATCACTGGTACTTTTTTTATGTTATTAAAATATAAAAAAAGTTAGATGTTTATGTTAGTTAGATGTTATGCTTAGAGTCATACTATAAAGTAACGATTTCTTGAAATAAATATTTTCCTTAAGCCAAAAATTGGAATAAATAACATAAATAGTAACACTATATCCAAGATAGACCTGTAGTTAAAAAAAATTCGTGATCTCTTAACCTTCAATAAAATATAAAATATCGATTAAATTGTTTTTCTAATACAGGAGTGTTTAATTTTAATCCAGAAGGGCCGAATCACTTTCCTATTTTAATATCACAGAAATTAAAGCCTACAAAACAAATCTTCATATGACTTTTCAATGAAAAAATTGCCATGTAATGATGCAATCCCTGCATTAAATCGTCCAATATTAAAGAGCAAAAAAAGTGCAAAATGATAACGATAAAAGCTTGAAGAAAATAAGAAATAGTCATCAGCAGAAACGCGTCGAGTTTCAAGATTTATTGATCAATACTTCAAAAATGTCACTTTGATCGATAAACATGCTGCTGCCAGAAATCAGAAGAACGTAATTTATGCGGATCCGATTTGTTTAAATGTTTGTTTTTTTCATGCTACCGGGGATGAACTATTTTAAAAAATGCTACCAAAAAAAAAAAAAAATTCGCCATCAGATTTGTAGAGAAGGCACGGGCCACACTCTCATAAATCCCGAAAAGTATCTAGCATAATACATATATATAACAAAACCATTATAACGTTTGCAGTACAAAGATCTATAAGTGTTTCATATACATACTTTTCAAAATAAGAAGCATAAATGTATAAAAATGTTTAATATCCGAAATTACCATAAGCTGTAACAAGAAATTGACAATCATTCAATAAACATAAAATTAAGTCCAAGTGTTGAACGGCGAAAACTGCATTGGCAGCTTAAAAAAAAGAATACAAAAATTTTAGCAAAATATACAATAGCAGCCGAAAAATGAAAAGATATTATCCATAAAAATCCATAAAATCCGATATGCACTCAAGAGCCAAAACATTATGACCACCTGTCACTAACGAGTTGGCCCCCCTTTGGCGCGCAACACAGCTTCAACCCGCCTTGGCATGGATTAATACCACCACTTCATACCAGTTAAATACACTTCCACCTGATCACGTGCCTTACACGTCATCCAGGCGAGTTCATTGCAAAATGTAGGGGTGGTCATGTACTAAAGAAATGTACTAAAGAAATTAATTATAATATACTTGGGATAATTTTATTAAGGAATGCCTACCTTCAAGATAATAGAAACCAAGCTATTTATGCTCATTAGATGACTGGATCCAAGTCAAAGACACTCTAGTGACGTATTCCGATAACATGGGGTAGACAGAATAATCTTCCGTTTAGAGCCGGCAATTTATAATATTGAAGAAAAACGAATTGGCAATGCAAGTCCTACCTTTGTAAGGTAGGACTGTTTGCAATAATATGGTTATTAAGTGATTGATTGATTTACAGACTACAATCAAATATTCATCTAATTGGGTAGAATTATTGCGGGTTGTACATCTGTGTATTTATCAGACTATAATGACAGGACAGCTATATGGACAGCTGTGATTTTATTCGTTAATTAGCAACTGAGAAAAAAAAGAAAAGATCAGATTAGAAAGGGGAATGGCGCTGTAGTTATTGATGGAGAGATTTACTATTTTTTGTAAAAGAGAAAATTCTCATAGTATGTGAAGGAATGGAAATTTCACACTATAGGTAAAAAAGGATAAACAATAATGAATATGTAGATTACAGATCAAAAAAGAGCTAACGCGAGCATAAATCTCAAAATCACACCAAGTCAAGTCAAGTCAAGTTAGAAAAGTACTGGCGAAGAAATGTATGCGGCGCACCATTTTTTTAAAAAAAAATATCCTTGAGTTTTTTAGTTCAAAAGTTTGCTGTTGTAAATAGAATCCATTCTGAACCTTTGATTTTGTGATGTATTGATACTGATATACTGATATTGAAGTACGAAGCGTTTGAGTCTATTGATAGTGAAATGAAATTCTTTTCTTTTGTAAAATTTTAAAACTTGTGAAGAGAATGAATGTTGATATCAAGAAAATCAGCTTGATGGGTTTTCTTATTAATCTCTTTTTTATTATTCTCTTTTTATTAATCTCCCCCCAAATTGGAAAAATATCATTACATATTTTTTGGAAATTTGTATAGCTGAAAACTATAAGGTCATCCACATATGTATCAGCACGGAGGCTGCAGCAATTTGTAGTAGTACATCAAATGGCTTTTTAAGAAAATTGAAAAGTCATGAGTCTTTTTTACTTAGCTTATTCTTCAATTCCTTCTATTAACTCACACTCTCCCTATATATATCTTGTTCAAATTTTCAATCGTTCATAAAATACTTCTTATTCATCCACACAAGCTCAAATTTCTTTTTTTTTAACTTGTAGTGGATGACACTTGATGTTACAGTTTACGCACAGTTTTTTCAAATATTAATTCAGTAATTAAA
The DNA here is from genome assembly GCA_021605075.1 of Caerostris darwini. Taxonomy (NCBI): domain Eukaryota; kingdom Metazoa; phylum Arthropoda; class Arachnida; order Araneae; family Araneidae; genus Caerostris; species Caerostris darwini. Next base: position 482,636 of record BPLQ01007013.1, on the reverse strand, counting down.
TTTAATCAATTGATTTTAGTTTTTTTTAGATTTAAATTGCATATATTTACCAATAGATGGCGCCAGATAAACTTAAAAAATGAATGAAAATTATTTATAAAGGACTTTCTGCAATAGACTGAAAAAAAAAGTAGGAATTGACTTAAATTTTTTTTATATTACTTGTTATTAATAATCATAATTAAGATATTTAAAGGATTGGGAACCAATTGAGATTACATTACACACATACATTATACACGTATTAAGTGTGTATTATTACTTCTTTACATATAATAAAAGTATCAAAATTAAATAAGAATTTTATGCGTAAAAATATATTGAATTAATGAGCGTTTTAGTGTTTGGTTTGATTTTTGTAATAACCAAACGCAAAATTGAAGATTTAAATTGTATTGTAGCAATTTACAAATATATATATATACGTGTGTGTGTGTGTAAACCAAAAGTATAATATATATATAAACCCGAAATCATAACCCTAAAATGTAGCATCCACACAATAACTATTAATTCCAATAGCGACAAGAATATTAACAAAATTTAATAACTTTAAAACTTTTTGAAGAAACAATTGCTCAAATACTGCAAGAAGCACTACCCAATTCAAACAGAAAGTTAGTTAAGTGACGGTTAACTTTTATTAGCATAAACTAATCCTTAGACATCATTTTGAGAATATCGAAACAATATTTTTACATTTTGAAAGCCGGACAGTTTATCTTGAGCAATTGACTTGATATTAGTCAAGCGTTATATTTAGCAACACATATTTCGTGTCAGTTTAAAAACACTCATGCATAAAATCACTCGAAAATCAGCGTTTATTTTAAATGAGAGTTTTTGAAATCGTAGTTTCTCGTGTTGCTCGAGGAGATTAATCAGTTTTAAATGATAACTTATACTTGTACTCAGGGCCGGATTTAGATGAAAAGAGGCCCTAGGCTATTCCTCTTATGAGGCCCTTTCACCTGCCATTTTTAAATTTGATTTATTAAATTCATTCTCTCCATTCATTCCTCTCATTTTAATTTTAAAATTTTTCAATAGTCTATAAACACTTCACTAAAGTATTGAACCTACTGAACTCAAAAGACGAGAATCAAATGATAGTGTACGCAATCTTAAAATAAGAAACTTTTCTATAGAATTAACACGTATTTCATATTAACGAAGTAATACGACTATAACCGAACGTCGAGATATCAATAGGTCTGTTCGTTTGGTTGATTTGGTTGATTGTTCGTTCGCTGATTTGTTTGGTTTGTGATTAGTGTTTTAATCTACACCAATGTGCACTTTATTTATGCAAGAACAAACCAGAGCTTAGTAGCATAAGACACGTCAATATTTGCCATAGCAATCAGTGAACGTTTAGTGCAATCTAGTATATACAAACGGACAGACCCAATGAGCCGAACGCGTTGATCTTAACCAATACATTTTTATGTTTGTTTATTAGTCATATGTGTAGAATTTCTCCTTATTTTCTATTCAATGTTTACTATTTTTAGAATAGTGTAATTCTTATTTTGTCAACTATTTGAATGTCAGCCAATCTTGATCTTGAGGCCCGAGGCTGAAGCCTAGTTAGCCTATAGGAAAATCCGGCCCTGCTCGTACTTATTTTTTATTTTGTAGTTTCAAATTTTTTTGGTGATGCCACGGACCTCTATAAACAGGACAATATCACGTTCACACATGATGATAAAATGCTTAGTTTAAAAATAATTTAAATTATTTCAATAATTGTTAAATGATACGATTTTTAAAATTCAGTAATTAAGCAAATCTAATCAAATTATTTTCCTCTGTTCGTAATTTTTAAATTATTCAAAAAATACGTCTTTAGTTCAGTCTCAAAAATTTATTTCCTGTACAAAGTACTTTACTCTTCTATTCTGCTTTCTATCCTTAATGTTATTTGTATACATATCGTATTTAACACGATATCTCTCAAAAAGAAGTTCATTCAATTTGCAAGACAATTTAAATTAGAGGATCCCGAAATTTAGGAAGATAATTGTCTTTCAACACACAAATTGTTTAAGGAATTTTATGTTTATCAAAGTGAACAAAAAAAAGCATTTGCCAGAAAAAATTGAAAGATTTTGCCAGTCTTTTTATAAAAGATTTCCCTAGTTTTCTAATTGTTCTGTTTCCAGAATTCCTAGTAATATATCCTCTACTGGAAATAAATTAAAAACACATTTATTTTAATTTCTCTTTTTTTTTTCATAGAAACCACCAGTTGTAACGAAATTTTATCTGAGTTTACATGAGTTTCTACCAATTTAAAAAAAAGATCATCAAAATCAAAGTAGTAATAGTAAAAATCTTATAAATAGTATTTTTATGTACCATAAACGTATGTGATGTATGGTATAATTTTAAAGTGAATAATTATAATTGAATTTTATAATTGACGGGGATGTACTTGGGCATCATTGAAGTATGAAGTTTTATATGCTTTAAAAATTGCTTCCTTTTTATTTTTATCAGGAATTTTACGAATTTAATTAGAATCCGAATTTTTTTTTTTATGTAATTAAAGTCTATCAACAATTGTGTTTAAATAGCTTATTAAAAAAAGACATTGGCAATTAAGTTCAAATTCCTAATTGCATCTTTTATGTTTAATATTTCTTATATATTATCTTTACTTATATGCTATAATTCACAGGCCGTAGTCCAACAATGCGTTTAGTCTGGCCCGTTCCATCATAAGTTTATTTTACTTATAAAATATAATTGTCAATCTTTTAGAAAAATTTTCAGATTTTAAAGAAAGGTCGGAGAGCATTATTCGAATTTACATTAATAAAAAAGTAAGCATTTAAAGGAGAAAAAAAACTTTTTTTCGGTGTTTTATAATCGTTTTCCAATAACGTGATAGCCTGGATGTAAGATTATTATCCATGAAAATTTTTTTATCGCTACGATAATTAATTTCAAAAAATATGCTCCATTTTTAAATAAAACTTAAAATTGCAAATGAGATTATTGCTAGATAATGTATATATATTCATACACATGCATATATGTGTATAAGCATATATGTGTATATATATGCAGTAAAGCGGGCAATCTTGTTTGCATCAAAAGTGTGGGTGAACATTTACTGTCATGAGCAATATATTAGTATATATTTATGTTTGAACTTTAGTCTTAATTGCCACTGTCTTTTTTTAAATAAGCTATTTAAGCACAATTGTTGAGAGACTCATGTGTACACTCCAGAAATTTAATTTATTGAATTTGACAAATAGGAGGAAACATATAAATGATTAATTTATCTCTAAATATTTAAACTTCCAATTAAAACTAAATATTTAATCAAGGTTTTTTTTTGTTGCGGCTACTATTTTTATTGTTTAAACTGAAAATAAAAAGAATATAAATTCAAATATATAAATTCAATAAAGTTCCTACTTATTTATATAAAAAAATTCGGATTCTAATTAAATTCGTAAAATTCCTGATAAAAATAAAAAGGAAGCAATTTTTAAAGCCCATAAGGCTTCACAATTCAGTGATAGCTCCCATTCAATTATAAAATTACGCCATACATCAAAACATACATATAATATATACCCACTTAAAAATTATACCATATATCCTATTGCTATAGTACATACAAATACTAATTATAAGATTTTTACTATTACTACTTTGACTTTGATTATCTTTTCATAAATTGGTAGAAACTCATGGCCTGACGGCCGAGTGGCTAGCGCTCTGGCGCTCGGTACGAGTACCCAAGCGGTCGACTCTAGTTCTCGGTCCCTAGTCCAGTTCTCGGGCTTCAAGTCCCGGCAGTGCCATGGATGTTTGTAGTAATTCGAAATCTACTTTAAACTGTAGAATCCGGTCTAAAATGATCGTAAAGCGCTGCAGAGGTAGTGTTACTCTGCGTCTGTAGCTTATCTTCAAGTTACAGGCACTGCCTGGGCCGTGCTAAGTGAGTAACGTTGGTAAAGCCCTTGTTTATGGCAAAATAGACAAATGTATAAGTGTTTTCCAGTTGAATTAGATGAAAAAAATAAACTCATGTAGAATAAAAAGAATATGTGAAAAAAAATTAAAATGTATTTTTAATTTATTTCCAGCAGAAGATATTAATTCTGAAAACAGAACAATTACAAAATTAATGAAATCTTTCTAAAATCTTTCAAAGACCGGCAAAATCTTTGAAATTTTACAATTAATACAGTTTTTTCAAATATTAACTCATTAATTGAATTTAATGAATTAATTTTATTATTTTTTTTTTTAGATTTAAGTTGCCTATATCTACCAATAGATGGCGCCAGATAAACTTAAAAAAATGATTGAAAAT
>BPLQ01007013.1:330420-468990 GCA_021605075.1 Caerostris darwini | reverse complement strand
TTTTTTTTTTTTTTTTTTTTTTTTTTTTTTTTTTTTTTTTGCTTAGCGAGCTATAATTTCGCTATTCCGTTGCCTGCGAATTTTCGTAGGTCAATATCATAAAATTTATTCTCCTTTTTCAATTCACTAATTAATTTGACAAGTTATGTCAATAGGAATATCATGAAGAACAAATCGTGTGGTAATTCTTTCCGAGTTAAAAGATGCTTGAATCGGAATGCCTGTAATGACTTTAATATTTTTTGCTTTCATATTTTCTTCACCTGTATCAAAATGTTCTGGGATTAATAGAATGCTTGACGAGTAATGCTCCCATTGTCTAAAAACTTTAAGGTTGTGATCTTAATGGAGTGATTGTCGTTTGGAATTTTTGAATTGACTTTTGAAATTGCTCCATCTAGTATTTAAAATAGCAAAAGACGGTTGCCATGTTGAGATGCAATCTGTAATATTTTCCAAAATATTACATGCTACTTTAAACTCTCCACAGGCAAAATCATATAAAGATAAAATACATTTCATAATGGTACAAAACAACATGCATAATAGAATCCAATTAGTAAAATTGTTAGTTTTAACAAAAGGTTTTTAACGAGGTAGAACAAAATATACCAGTTTGTCGCTAATCTGAATTGGAAACTATTTTAAAACAAAGAAGAAAAGAGAAAATATTACCTCCAAATAACTGAAGAGAGAACAATCGGATAAAATGAACAACCTCGCAGTTTATAAATGGACCTACTTTAATATCAGACTTGTCTTTTCACAAGAAACAATGTTATGAAGTTCAAAATACTTTTTCCAAATATGCTGCTCATTTGGATTAGAAATAATCGTAACTTTTTTTTTTATCTTCCAATAACTTGTGTTTCTGTTTTCTAATTCAAATGCTGATTCCAGGTTCAGTTTGGAACAATTTTGCCCTACAGGGCCTCTTCTCCTGTCGGTCGATTACATTAAAAGCAATAAATTTTAATTTCCCAATTTCTGTCTTATTATGTTGCATTATTCCTTTGTATTTTATATCAATATTAAATTTTAAAAAGAGGTTAACAAAATGAAACAAATTTTCGAAATGTTAAAAATACAATTCAATATTCGTTACAAACTAAAATTATTTTAATAAACTGAAGTGATGTAATGTTATTTTCTAGGTTTGTTTTGATAAATAAATTTATCTTACTCAGTCAATATGCTCTCTTGACTGTATCTCCGTCTCCTTACTTTTTGCTTATTGATGACCTTGACCCTAAAATAGGATTTCATCATAAAAAGAAAGAGTGATTTCTTTCTGTTAAGAAATTAAATATGGAAAATCATGTTATGGAGAAAAATTTCAGAGTTCTCTCTGTTCAAAGTCACGTTGTTTCAGGCTATGTTGGAAATAAAAGTGCGGTTTTTCCTTTGCAAGTTAGTTGATATAATTTATAACTATTTATTTTTACATAAATCGTTTATCTTTGTTCAGATTATTACTATTTATGTATTTATATATTTACAGTTACATGGATTTGAAGTAGATTACATCAATTCTGTGCAGTTATCGAATCATACGGGTAACTGTTTCTTGATTCATTTAAATTCAAAATTTCCAATATTTTATAATGACCCAATTAAATAACTTTTTTGTTTTAAGTGATGGGTCATTAAATGTTTTCATTAATGAACAAATTCTTTCATTTACAGGTTACAAAGAAATAAAAGGACAGATCCTGAAATCTGAAGAATTACAAGAGTTATATGATGGTTTAAAAGCAAATGATCTTTTAACATATACTCATGTGTTGACAGGTATATTGATTTCCTGGATTTAAATTGAATGAGCTTTTAAGAAATTCATATTTCTTCAAAAAAAAAACATTTTATCTCTGTACTATAAACTGTCATTGAATATGGTAATTATAAAACATCTGAGAAATTAATGGTATTTATTAACAATGTGTTTATCTATGATATTAAATTTAATTTACTGGATGCACATTCAAATAGGATTTAGTTAGTAATGTAACATAATTTTTCCAGAATTTATAATAAATCCTTTTTTTCTGATTTAACATATTAAAGTATTGCTTTTAATAATTATAAATTAAATAAATTTTGGGCATAATTTTTTTTCTAAGCAGTTATATAATTATTATACTAATTTTTAAAGTTTTTAATTGTTATAATTTATATAAAAATTTTTTTGATTATTTATATATATATATATATATAGTATTTTAATTTCAAAGTTATTGCACAAAAAATTCACCTAAAAAAAAATTTTTTTTTTATTTTGATGAATTTTTTCAGATGATTAGCATTTAAGAAGACAGTTAAATATTTAATTTGGAAGTACATAAAATTATTTTTCATATGATTCAAATTTTTGAAATGTAATGCACATGCTTTATTTGTTAATTATTTGTTTGGTTGCTTTTGAAAATTTTCATGCTCTTTTAAAAGTACCTGTTGCATTTTGTATTTCATCACATTTTTATAAAAAGCATTTTTAACAAAGTATTTATAAATAAAATCAGTTGTCTTCTAATTTTTAAAATGTGTTTCTTTGTTTCTAAATAATTATTTTTGCCTGTAAATTTTATTTCATTTATGGTCTATTGCCTCCCCCCCCTCCCTTCCTCCACCTCCACCTCCTTTAAGTTCTCTTGGCATGAATAAAACATTTTAATTTATTTGTGGGTGAAAATAATTGATGAAATTGAAATCCATTTACTATGATTATTTTCTGCATGCTTGAACATTTTAAATAAATCAATCAAATAAAAAGTATTTATTTAAATCATATTATATTTTTATTTGTAGGTTATGTTGGAAATGTTACATTTCTGACAAAACTTGCAGAAATTATTCAAGATTTAAAGAAAACTAATCCTTCTTTATATATTGGTATGTGTTTTTTATTTGCCATTATGGAAATTGCTTGATATAAAAATCATCCAATTTATAAATAAATAAAAAATATTGTTAACTTGTAAAGTTTTCTTGAAAGTTTCTTTACACTTTCATTTAAAAGTGTAATTTTTTTTTTTTTTCCCCTTATTTGGCATTAGAGGAATTGTTATTTTATAATCATTTTTTATCAGCTGCTATTTAAAAAACAGCAGTTTTAAGAAATTTGCATATATGCTTCATGCTATAAAAAGCTGAGAAATATAAATATATATATATATATATATTATATTTTAGAATTGTTCATAGATATTGAAAAAAACCCAAAAAAGATAAGTTAGTTAAAATATCAAACCATTTTTAAAATAGATACTAGGCAATTAAAAATTAATTTTTTTAACTAATTTATTCCATTACAATATTATTGTAATAATATCTTAACGAATGTTACTATGAAGTAAAGTAATTTGTACACAACATTATAGTATGGTTTTTATGAACATAGTTTTAATATTTGCATGGTATTAAAAAGATTGTGCCGAAAACAAAACAATTGAAATGAAAATTTTAAATAAAATATATTAAATGTGATATTTAAAAAAATCCTAATATATCCCTAAAGATAAGATAAAAAATTGAAATAATTTTCATGTGTTTTAATAAAAATTTTCTTAGCAGTAATGAGCAAATTAAATAGTCATAAGAAATCTTGGAAATGAAATAATTTCTCATTTTTAGTTTATTAATGCTCATTTTCTTTCTTTGCAACAACAAAACTTTAAATCATTATATTGCAATGAGAAGTTTTATTATATTGAAAACTATGCCACTATAAAACTGTCATATGATTTTTTTTTTTTAAATTTTAAGCTATATTCCAAAATAACATTAAATTTATATACTATTATATTAAAGGTTTGGGTATTAAAATAATTACAGATAAAGAAAAAAAAATTCTTTTTTTTTTTTTGCAAATATCTTCATACAACATATTAACAATATTGAGAACTTTCATTACTTAGCCCAGCATATGTAAGTAATTCAAATAGCTTAAATTAACCAATTTCTTATGAGGTTATAATAATAACTGATTAATAATTTCACATATGTTTAATCTTAATTCCATAAAGCTAATGATATAGGTTTAATATAATTCACTATATGTTTAATCTTAATTCCATTAAACTTTTTCATTTATTAAAAAACTGAAATACAATTTAGGTACATGTATTAGAAAGAAGTTAAAGGCATTAATTTAAAAGTATTCCGTTGATCAGCTTAAGCGAAAAATATTATTTATATTTCATGCAAAAAAAAATTTTTTTTACATTAATTCAAATTATACAAATTTGGATATCAAAAATATTTTAGTATGGAATTTTTACTCTTTTACTAGAAAGCCAAAGCTTTTATTTTATTTTATCTATTTAAAAAAATAATAATTTAGTGATTTTTAATTTTAAATGATTCTTTTGTATTTTTTTATGTTAAATTATCTAATCATTCATAATAAAGTTTGTAATTATATCAATCACTTGCAAAATTGTACTGCTTTTTATAGTATGCGATCCAGTCATGGGAGACAATGGGATAATGGTAAGAGTTTTTTAAATTATTGAATAATGATATAAATTTTGACTATTTTATCTTAATATTTTATGATGTGCAATTAGTATATGTGTATGGGCCAGATGGCCGAGTGACAAGCTCTCTGCGCCAAAGGCCAATTAGCTAACGCTCTGGCCTTTGGTACCACACATTCGAATCCTGGTGGTGGCATGGATGTTTGTTAGTGGTTCAGAATCAACCTAAAGTTGTGCACAAAAAAAGTGTCTAATTTGTGTCTAAGTGTCTATAGTGTGCACAAAAAAGCCATAGTGTAACAAACAAAACATGTTTCGAAATCTCCCAGTAGGCAGAAAGTCTTGGCCTGTACTGTTATTTTCATTTAACCATTTACTGCATACAGTAAAACCTCTGTAAGTCGAACTTCAAGGGAGATGCCAAATAATTCGAGCTATAGAGTTTTCGACTTATGGACTTACGGTGATTTTGTAAGGAAATATTCGACTTGTAGAGGTTTAGATTCTTTCTAACTTATTTTGAGTTAGAGAGGTAAAATAAATAAAAATTCAAGTTACAGAGGTAATTAACATGTTTATTTGCAACTTGAAAGTTATATTATGTACTACAATAAAAAATCAAAATAATTCCGAAGCAACTTTAAAATTAAAAATATTATGTATTAAAAAAGTCAGTTATTATTATTATTTGCTTTAGACAAATCGATTGTTCTCTATCTATAGCATTATCTAAGCTATAAAGAACAGAAAAATCTTTTTATTCTGAGTTGCTATTTCATAAAATTGGTTTTCTATTTACTATGTACTCATACACTGTTTTCTAAGAAACAATGACATGCAATGTCGGTAACTTATTTTTCTTCGAGCTATAGAGGTAATTAGTTTCAAATGATCGAGTTGTAAAATCAAACATTGCTAATGTTCGAGATACAGAGGTCCAATTTTTTTTTCGAGTTACGGAGGGAAAATATATACCAAAATGGCTTGTGGAGATTGACTAATTATTTCGACTTATATAGGGTTGAAATTTCAAGTAATTTAGGTTTTGGGGCTTGAAGGGAAGTGAACAAACAAATTTTTTCGAATTGTGGAGGTTTTCGACTTAAAGAGGTTCTACTGTATATATTGTTTAGAATTTCAAAATAAATTGCCCTTTTCCAATTTGTTTTATGTGAAAGGGAACTATAAAGTTAATTTTTTTATATTGCAGAGAGGCAAACTGCTACAAATTCTCCATAATTACTATGGAAAATAAAAACTTTTGATTTATGTTCTACAGAAATAGCTAGAACATTTACAGAAATAACAAAAGAGCTATTTTTGTGTGATATTTTTTTAATATAGGGCAGTTAAAAAAAACAGACATTGAATTTTAAAAAAAAAAGTAATGCTAGCTTTTGCAAAAAATAGAAAGCCTTTTTTAATTATAAAAATATCATTCAGTCTGCTCAAAAAATGAATAAATATGTTTTTGCTAAGAGATTTTTCTTTTGTTATAAAAGAAAATTTAATTGGCGATTCTGTGAGATCTTTACTTAAAGAAAATGGAGTTTAAGAGATACATTTATTATTGGTAGATATATGTATATATATTTTTCTTATTAATTTTGATGAAGTTTTTTGTACATGCAATGCTTTTTTTTTATTTCAAAATACTTTGCAGCAATGAAAATTTAAATTTTTTCTCTATGATTAATCTAATTTGAAAGAAACAATAGTAGTATAGGTATATCATATTAGTTCTAAAATAGTCTTTTAATGAAAATTTATTCATTTTTTTTAAATAAATTATTATGTTATGTGATAATATTATAAATAGCAACTACACTTATGAATATGCATCATTGTTGATGTGAATTTCTTAGGAATATTGAAGGTAATTTCAATTGGAAAGTAGGAATATGCATTAACTTCCTCGATGAAAAAATATCACTTAATTTTTTTTATTTCGGAAATAAATCATTTATGATAATTTTATATAATTTCCTACTGAAACAATAAATTGTATATCTAAGTCCATGTAATGCAGAATATTTTAATAATGTAGAATATTTTATAGAAGTTAATGAAGATTTTAAATTTCTTTATGAATATGTATTTTTAAAGACCTTTTTCTCTTAGATAATATGCATATAACAAATATGATTCTGTGTATTTTTATTTATTTTTTTTGCATTAATGTGTTATTGACGTTTTTATATAAAATTTGGTTTGAGATAAAAAATGTGCAATGCATATAATTTTAAAAACCTTACTAGAAGTATAATGGTATTATTATTTACTAGACATTTTGATTCAAACTTTAAAGAATAATAAAAATAATAACTTATTGTTTTTTTATTTATTTATTATTATTATTTTTTTTTTTTGCTTGAATAACTATGTATTAAAATGTAGTATTTTTCATATTAAAATTAATTAATTTGCCAATTCTGAATTCTTTTATTCATTATATCTTTTATCTCATGCATATTAAACAATACATGATTTGGTAAATAATTATTTTGTTTTTAAATTTTTCTAGTATGTCCCATCAGAAGTTCTACCAATTTATAGAGATATTCTTATTCCTTTGTCAGATTTAATAACTCCAAATCAATTTGAAGCTGAGTAAGCAATTAATTACTTCTTTTATCATTGTTAATTATTTTTCCTTTTATTGATATTTAATCTGAACATTTTTTGTATGAATTTTAATTCAAATATTTTCAAGTAATATGCATTTAAAATATATGAGACCTCTTAAAGAAACCATTTCCACATTAGGTTAAAAAGAATGGTTGCAAAAGTTTGTTATGAAAGTTAGACATCATACAGAATGCATGATTATTAAAAAATTAAATGTTTTTTTCCCCCTTCATTTCTAAATATTTTATGTATGTTTAATTGAGAGTACTAAAGTTAGTTAAAAGATCTTAATCAGGTTTTTCTTACTTTCTATTTTAATAAAAGTTATATATGTGTTATGTCATTAATGATTTAGAATGTTGAATACAATTGTTTGTTTCTCAAAATGAAATATCATTGCTGCCTTTATCTACAACTGCCTTCAGTTTGATATCAAATTTGAAATATTTGAAAGCCATTTCATGTCTGCGAGTTATCAAACAAGCATTCATTCCAGAGTGCATTTTAATTTTCAAAATAGTTCTAAGTTCATTCTTTCTGATATTTATTTAACAAATATCTATTTTGAAATTCCTTTTATTCATAATGAATCAACTTAAAAACTTGCTTGCCACTTTTGTAAATTCTTTTTAATATTAAAAGTTCATTAGATAAATATTCACACTTCGAAAAAATGCTCTTTTTCACATGTTTTTTTTTAAATAATATAAAAATGTTTTAAACAGTTTTTTATTTTTCATTCATTTATGAATGGTAAATAAAATATTATTGTGAAATGAATTAAGTTGTGAAGAATTGCTTAATACAGTTATGCAAAATATTATTTTTGAGAGTAAAGGACAAAAATTTACACTTTTCAGGCTTTTGACTGGAATTAAAATTAAATCTAGAGCTGACATCATGGAAGTAATGAAGACTTTTCATCAAAATGGAGTAAAAACTGTGGTTTTAAGCGGTGTTCAACTAGAAACTTCTGAAAAACTTTATTTATTTGGAAGTTCAATTTTAGGTGTGTTTTTATAAACTGCAATAATTATTAACTCTTTTAAATATAATTATTATTATTATTATTTTTACTAAATTATTATTTTTTTTTAACAATATCCTATCATATTTTGCAAAAATATATTCTTTTAAAAAGAGCAATACCTTTTCAAAAATATTGCATGGAATTTCTTTTTGAAATTATTAAAACTAATATTTTTATTTCATGAATTTTTTGTTTATTTTAATGTACAGGTATTATTACAAAATATATAATATATAATGTGAGAATTTATAGCAACCATGGTATATATTAATAATATTACCTTTATTTTCAAAAGGCAACCATGAGTTTCATCTTATGTTCATTTTTCATATAAATTTAAAATTAGGTGAAATTTCTATCTGATAAACTTATTCTATTAAAATAAATTTTACATTAATTAATTAATATAAAGTTATTCTATTACTCGGGCGTGCATTTTTAATGTAACTATTTATTAATGAATTTTTTAAAACCGTTTTAGTTTTATCTAATGCATAATTAAAAATTACTCATTATTATATTATCATCATTTTCTTATTACTCAATTTAATTTTAGGTTTTATCTTTTCTATTTAACTATTTATTTGTTAATTTTGAATATTATATATATAGATTATGCTTTTGAATGTTATGCTTATTTTTGTAAGATACAAAAATCTTTGTATGATTTATTAAAAATTTTCATTTTTGAGAAGACAGAAAAATTTAAGTGTTTAAGTACTTACAATGCAAATTATGTAACCTTCATTTTTAATATGCTTTGTACAACTAAGCTTGAAAAAACTTAGTAATGTGACTTTCTTATAAATCAGTAAAAAAGGTATTTCATATACAAGAAAATAGATTTTAGGAAATGACAGGAAAACCTTAATTTTGTAGATATAGATAAAATAGTTGATCATAATGTAATTATATAATATGTTGAATTATTTTTTATCATATAATGCATTTCTACTATTATCTGGAAACAATACTTATATTAGCATTATAGGCAACTGTAAGGTAATGAAAAACCATGCTTATTAAGTTAATAATGTAACATGATTGAAATAGTACTGGGTTGCAGGTTTAAATAAAAATATTTAAAAAAAAAAAAAAATGCAAAATAGAATAATTAAAATACTTTATCGAAAATTAAATACTGAGTGTATTGTGCTTATGTGTTTGTAGCTGAATCTTATTTTCACATTAGTTTTTTGAAATTGTAAACTAAGATCATAAAACATCTCTTAAAATTAGATTATGAAAAGTGTATTTATTAAATGCTATTATGGGTTTAATTTAAAAATTAAACCCTAGATGAAGCACATATTAAGTATACCCTAAATTTTCATAGTATTAAGTTTCAGTTTACATTTTTGTCTTTCTATTTATACAGTACAGCTGCATAAACTAAATGTGTTAGCATAATTATTTATTCTATTCAATTAATAATTAAATACCTATACATGGTTAAAGTACATTTATATATATATGATGACAATTCTTTTCTTGAAATATCCTTCTATTTGCATTATAGCATATTCATAGTGTTTTCCTGATGTGCAATTTTTCAATATTTATTATTTTTCCGACAAATATTAATTTTATAATATATTTACTGATGCCAATTTTTGTCATAACTGCTTGTAATTCTGCAAAAATTGTTTCTTCAAAAATCTTACTTTTCAAAATTAAAACTAAATTATTTGATTTAATATTTTGTATACCTTATAAAAAAATAAACAAAATTATGATGTTTTTGCATTGTTATATAGAAGGCCATTCAAGGAATTTAGCATGTATGGAAATAGAAAAATTACCTGCTGAATTCACTGGTACTGGGGATTTATTTTCTGCCCTTTTATTAGCTTGGATGGCTAAAACTGATGGAGATTTAAAAGTAAAAAAACATTTTTTTTTTCTTGATAAATTTTAATGTAGTATCTCTGGGATTATTTACATATAAGCTATATAATTGTTATATTTTCTGATTATTAATAGTTAGCAATAACTTATATTTCTGAATTTTTAAAAAGTTCAATTAATATTATTTAATAAGAGTTGCATTTAATAAATTCTAATGATGATAAAATATTTTGTTAGGAATATTTTTAGTTTTAAATATTGCTAGAGTGTATTTATTTACATAATGAATTGAAACATCATTTTCAAATAGTAATGCATACTATTTGAATTTAAAAATGTTTCAGACATCTATTTTGTGTTTCTATATTTTTTTGAAATTGACTTACATATAAATAATGATTAAAATGTGTAATTAACTAGCAAATCTATCAGCATTTTTGAAATGAAATAAGCATTTTAAAAGTTATGTTTTAAAAATAGTAAATGTAACTCATAATTGAGTAGTGAATTTAAAAAAAGACTCATTCAGTAATTTTTCAAAAATGACTTTTTCCACTTTTTTTTTTTTTTTTTTATGACCATGACTAGGCCATTAGATTATGACCATAAAGAGTTTATATCCATTTTTTTATAATGGAAAAAAAAATGTCTTTTCTGAAATTCATGAGGCAATAACTTCCATCTTATCATACTAGAGTTGGCACAGTATCATCAGTTGACTCTTTTCTCCCATGCATTTAGTTAAAAAAAATGCAAACATGCTATGAAACAATTCTGAAAATTCCCTTAATGCCTGAAATTCTTCTATTCCTCAAGTAATAGATGTACCTATTAATGTTTACTAAAAACAATTGTAAGAAGATAGTATTTTGCTTACAATTCTGGCCAACTATGACTAGTAATTGGTGTATGAATAGTCAATCTATTGTCTGCTGCTGAAATATTTAATATTAAGTCATTAGTAATGTGGAAACCTGGATGAATTGTATAATATTTCTTAAATGAACTGCTGGAAAATATTTAAGCTCTTGAGGATTTACAGAAAACATAAGAGATTGAAAAATACTTTTAACAAAGCTCTTATCTCCTTACCACAACTTAAATATACTTCAGTTCCTGATTCATTCTTAATTTATTTCGAGGAGACTATCTATGAGGTACAGGAAATTTATGTATAAGCATCACTTTTTTAATACAAACTGCATTTCTATGAAGCATAGGAAAATTTACATATATATGAGTATTATTATGACTTTGTTGGGCAAATTGATTATGGTTGAAAATAGTCCCCTGTTCATTTGCTTTTTAAATTTTTTCCTAATGTGCTCATGTTCAATTAAAACAAAAGCAGTAAATGAAACCATTTTAATTTTGTAAAATTGCTCAACCAATGTGAGGCTTTATGTGTTAGGACCATTCACACCCTTTCAGGTGGGCTCTGTTAATTAATCAATAATATGCTATTGGATAACGATAAATTCACCACATAAAAATAAAGTAATTTCAGAATACACTTTATAAAATATACCAATAAATATGTAATTATAATTCATGTATATATAATTCTGTTATAAAGTACAAAATATCAAAAAAATTTATATATTTTGGTAGAATAAAATCTATGGAACTGGTTTGTATCCTATAGATTTTATTTCATTACCACTCTATGTCTCACACATGTAAATTGACAAATTACCTGATGAAAATCCAGAGGGCAACCACAATGGAGGTTCCTTTTTTTTTCTATCAAAAAGTCTTATCAGACAATATCCATCAGTCACTTCACAGTTTGGTGACAGATTTTCTGAGAAAGAATTGTTATGTAGTTTAAGAATAAGGGAGCCAATGTTTAGAGGATGTAGAATTGATTTTAAAAAAATGAGGTGTAAGAAATGTTGAAAAACCTTTAAAAATTGAAACAATGCATGTCAACTGAGTTTGAAAACTTTTATGAAAGTATTTTGCAATGGCCTTTAATGTCAGTAGAATCACAACAGGTTATTGTTGAAGGCTTTAGAAAGCTTAGGGGGCTAATTTTTAATACCCTAAATTAGCCTAGGGGGCTAATTTTTCACAATAAGTAGCATAAAAATAAAGTAAAAATGTTCTTTTATAATGCTATTTTATTACTAAATTCACTAGAGCCCTAGGATGAATTTCGAAAAAGGTTCATCTTGGGAAAATTTTAACTTTTTCCCAACATTATTTCATTTAAGGAAACTATTTCAATGTATTATAATGTAACAATGTATTAACCACTGAAAATTATAATACATTACTTATAATTTTCAGAAAAATGTGTGCTGTTACTTCAAAAAGTTCGAAAGAAATTCATGATTCTATTAATCATTTATAACTTTAGTCTAACTTTTACCTTAATTGGTATTCTTTAAAATATATCTAATAGCATTTTTAAATTATTTTTATAAATCTTTGAAGAGTAATTTATTCATACTCAATTACATTCAAATTTTCTTTTTTGTTTCTATATATGTAAGTAAATGTATATATCTTCAAATACCATTTATTAAAAAAGAAAAATATACATTTAAATTTAAATAAATGCAAAATATTTAATTAAGATGAATTATTAGCTGTTTTTTTATCTTATTTTTGCAATTTTCAACTTAAAAATTATTTGCATATTACTTTAAAATTTCAACCATTATTTCATGTAAATAAAAATGCTTTAATAGTGGATTCAATTCGCTTTGCTACTTAGCTTATTATTCAATTTATTTTAAAGGTATAGCTGTACTGAAGGAATTCAGTATTGTTATTTGATTTTTTTTTTTTAATGAATGCTATGTTATGAAAAAAAAATTATCTTTACCTTAATTATATTTGTTAATAATTTTTTATTATTTTGATTTTAAACAGTTTTGGAAAGTAAAAAGTTTTGAAATGCAAAAATTAGATCTGCTTGTGTTTGCATGTATGTATGTATGCATTTATTTATGCATACATGCATGTTATAAATAAATATATACATGTAAATACAATGTAATAAAATGCAACAAAAATACTGCATGTATTTGTAAAGCAATTTTTTATTGTTTATTTATTTGTCAACATTGTTATTAAATTTTAACAGTTCCATTTATTAATTAGCACAAAAAATCTTTGACAACTTAAATGTTACATTTTTGTGTTTTTTGTTAATTGAAAATTATTAGTAGAATTAATCATTGATATTCCCGATTTAATACATCCATAAGAACATACATTGTTTTTCTTTCCATAGGGCACTAATTTTAAATGAGATGTCTGGTTACACCTATAAAAATCTAAAAAAATTAAAAATTATGAATTTTGATGTTTTTTAATTTTGAAATTATCATTAATCTTTGAACTAGTGCACTAGAATTATTTTTAATTCTGTCGAAATGATTTAAATTGAATAAATAATTACAAGAGTGAAACCTGTCCAACCAGGAAGTAAAGATTAATAACCTGTAATTATAATTAAACCTTTGGAGTATATTTAGTATTTTTAGTTGTTTAATATTTACATATCTTAAAATATATGTGTTATTTATAAATGGGCTGATATGTTTTATTTTTATTTTACTTTACTAAGTTTTTTTTTTTTTAATGTTTAAATTTTTTTATATGTATTATAGTCATGATTTTAATGTGCATGATATTTTGCAGAACTGTTTTCGAAGTAAATCAGAGGATATAGGTGTACTTAAAAGAATTTCTGATTCCTTTTTCTTTTAATTTACTTAATATTAATTCATTTGAATCCTACATATTACAACTGAGTGATTCTTTTGTAATATGATAAAAACTTGCTTCAAGATTGTTATTCAAAAATTTGATTTATAATATAAAATATTTTTTAGGCATCTTGTGAAAAAGTTGTTAACTCATTGCAGTGTGTTTTAAGAAGAACTATAGATTTTGCTTCAAGTAAGTTTTAGGCACAATGCATATAATTTAAATATATACATATATATTTGGATTATTTAAAAAAAAAATTATTTTTCTTTTTCCCTTTAGAAAAAGGTAAAAATGTTGCTACTATGGAGTTGCAGTTAGTTCAAAGCAAGCTTGATATTGAAAATCCTTCTATAGACCTGAAATGTCTAGATCTATGATTAACTCTGTTCGCTAATTTTCATTTAAAATTTGTAGAGCTATAAGCCAACATATTATTGTATTTAGTAACCATGTTATAAGTAAGAATTTATATATATCGAGCTGCTACTTCATTTTACTAGTTTAAAAAAATTATGGATTATTTAAAATGATCAACATTATAATACAGAAATACTTTTATATACAATAGAATAAATAATCATATTTTACTTTTTTAGAAAGCAGATCATTATTAAACTTATGTTTAAACACATTTTTTTACTTAACTAAAAATGCTTATTATTATTATAAATTTATTCAATATGAAAAGTTTAATATTTTTCATAATATAATGCCAATTCATATATTTTAAGGAAGTTTTGTTGAAATTTTTATTATAATACTCACTTCTGTTATATTTTCTTCACTGAAATTTTTATACTTGTTGAATGATTACAAATCACACTTGTATTTTTTGTAATGATTCTCTTCATACCATCTTTCTTTTATTCAAGAAATAATTTTTATTATTAAAGCATTTAGAAATATTATTTGTTATTCACATCCATTTTTTACTTCAGTATTGTTTATAACATTTTTCTACTAAAAGTACATATCACTGCATTTGTTGATATATTCATATTTTTAATGATCATTGTTAAAATTGAGTTAGATTATTTATAATTTATTGCTTAATAATTTGCATTAATAAGCCTAAATCAAATTTAATGTATATAAAGATTAATTTTATTTTCTGTTATACTTGCTAATATCAATTTTTTATAGAAATTACTATATTTCAATTAAATTAACATGTTTATATATATGATTTTGAATATTATGACTAACTTAATATGGTAATTTTTAGTTTAACTTTATTAAAAAAAAAGTAAATATCTTTGTTCATTTCTTGATATTGTTCTATTTGATATTTTAAGAACGTGTGAATTTTTGCAATTATTTATTTGAAATAAAGAGAAGTACTACTTATGTAATGTAATTGCTCAGCTATGCTTAATCTAAAGTCTTCCAAAGCATTAAATATTTATAATGAATATTTTTATATAATTAGATAAAAGTAAACTATTGCAATTAAATTATTATGAAGTTTTCTTCAAATTTAATCATTTTAAAAATGTTTTTTTAGTTGATTAAAAAATGGAACTCATTTTACATGCTAGAAGAGGCACATTCCATACTCTTCTGTGAGATTATTTTCTTTATTCCATGTATAAGAATTTTGTGACGTTAAATTTTGTATTTTTATGTTATGTGAACATTGTTTTGTTATGAGAATAATTAATTAATTAATTGATATTGGTAGATTAATTTTGCAAATTAACAAAGTATTTTAAATGAATTTTATTAATTCTGTTGTGAAGATAAAATATATTTAATATATGAATATGTTCAAATTATTAAATGTTATTAGATATATGCATTTTAAAAGAGATATGTGTTATAACTGCTAGTCAAAAAATGAACTTTCTAGTAGGTGTGTGAGACATTGCTTATTGTTTTATAGATATTTAAATTTTATTTTGGTTGTATTGTATTTGGTTTAATTTTAGAAAATTTGTTGATACTGATCAAATATTTTAATTGTTTAATATTTTGTATTAATATATTATATTAATAGGAAATCTGAAAATAAAAATGTAATCTTAAAACAGTATTTGTCTATTGTTTAAAAAAAAAAAATTTATACACATGTCTATTTTTTATTTCTGTGTAGTAAAAATTTACAAGGTCTAAGTAATAACAGAAGTTAATTACATTAAATACAAAGAATTGCAAAATAATAATAATTATGACATAATCTTTCTACTTGAAATAAATGCTATTTTTATGAATACAATTGTAAACAGTTACTAAAAGGGCTGAAGTTTCGAAGATAAAAAAATTTAACTACTCTTTCCCTACTGACAATGATTGTTTTGTATTAGAAAATCATTCACCATAAAGATTAAAGTGTACCCTCTAAATTTAAGCCAGGATAAATATTTGGCATTTAATTTCTTCAAACATCATTCATTAAAAAGCACTCCTGATGTCTTATTGACAGTGTAGTTGAAATACTGTTTTAATTAAGAATTCATTATTGTCAACTAATCAGAACAGACAAGTTTCTTTTTCTTATAGGTCTTTGCTTATATAACTATAAAAGGGGAGAAAAGGAATACATTCTGTTATCATATTCAAATTCTGAATAAAATGAACAAAACATTTTTTTTATTATCTGATTCTTCAAAAGTAATTGGAATATATATGTAAAAACAAGGAAACTGCTCTGAGTTGTAGTCAAAAGACAAGTGGATTTTATTGATAAAGGAAAAGACACTAATCTATTTACTTCATTTTATTAACATTTTAAAGAGTTTGCAGAAGGCAAGAGAAAAGTAACATCCATCATTTGTGAAAGTTTCTAAGCATCTACAGTCAGAACATAAAAAAAAATGACATATTCACTTAATCATATTTTAATCTGGCTAATATCTTGCAGAGGAAAGATATGAGAGTTATAATGTATCAATACATTACAGAAGTAGAGCAGTTGAAAATGGCTGTTTCCAAAAAATGCACTACTTACAAGCTGATAGGAGTTAGTGTATGAGCTGAATTTATTAATTATAGGTGAGGAAGAGCAAAATAGGTTATATATATATATTCTTAGATACACACCCAGGATTTTGTCTTGGTGGAAAGGGCTCAACAAAATAAAGCTTAACGTTTATAAAAGCACAATAAGCCATACTAGTGATTGAAAAGGTATATGAAGTGGAAATTCCATATATATTATTATTATATATTAATATTAATTATTTTATAAATAATTTATACATCACTCGTGAGGGTTCAAATACAAAAAAAAAAGGTGAACAGTAAAACCAAGAAGTATTGCACAAAAAATAAAAATTTAATTTTAAAAAAAATTAAATAAATGAATTAAAATTTTCTTTTATTTTTTTCCAGCTCATCAATTGCATTTTTTATGTCTACTTCACTATTTCAATGAATATTTAATTTTAAAAAAAAGCTGGGTCAATCAACAAATTCAGGAGCAATGAGAAAATTCACATTTATAACAATAACGCCAATTCATTTAAATAGTAAATACTTAACAATTGGGCCTAAGGGGAAGGAAGTTGTCATTAAACACAATTCTCTTATGGGAGGGTGGGTACGTGACTATTTTTAACAGACTGATTTTTTTACATTATGAATGGGGTTTGAATATTTACCTACAATATACTTCTTATAACTATCATTATTAGAGACACAATATTTATTAAAATATTATCAGTTTTGAATTTTTTAGGCTGTAGGAAAATTTATTCTGAATAAAAAATTGCTAATTACTAATGACTTATCATATGAATAATGCAAGTAAAATAAATATTTACTTATAATAAAAATAAATTAGGAAATTTTAAACTTAGTGGGAACAAGTATTGTGTTAAATATCTTTCTTGTAATTGTCATTATGGGAGACATATTATAAGTAACATTTTTGAACAAGTCCGTACTTGAAATATTTGCAAATAATAATTAAATGTTAAAGATGAACGAATTTATTTTTCTTATACTATTTTCATGGATTACTTTTAGAATTTGGTAAGCGATTTTTTATTCTGTAACTACATGCAGAGTATCTTCATAAAATACTCCTTACTATAACTTGATTATTATGAATTTTTTTCAGTTAAAAAAAATTATTGTACTATACTAACTCCGCGGGCCGCATATAAAATCATATATTCCCATATTACTTTTAAACCCACTATGGTAATTTTTTGGAGCGAAAAATTTAAACATAATGAATTATTATTATTGTGTTTATTATTATTATTACATGTAACATAGATAATGTAATAATAATGATACTAAACGCACATTGTAATAAAAATATTTAACACTAAAAATGAAATAGTTAAAAAATATTTTTTTCACCGTTGCGATATTCGTTTCTCCACTCTTTCACTTAGGTTTTGCAAATCGATGCGCGCGCATCATGAGTTCGCAGAATATAATTTAATTATTCTGCGTACTCATAAATAAAACAGCCAATATTCGCAAAAATATTATTTTAATAACAAAGCTAATTTTTTCTTATAATATCGACAGTTGATTTTTGAATATATGGATGCACACATAATGTGTTTTTACTACATTGGTTTTCACTACTTTGGCCATTATAAAATAAATATATTTTGGAAAAGTGTGATGAATCTCACAGGCCGGAAAAATATTTAAGGCGTGCCACGAGTTGGAATTCCTTTATTGTTGGAGGACTGTTCTCAAACAACGTGGAATGAATGTGATTTTGCAAATTAAGTCGTTATGCACGAACGGCGTGATATACCTGTCATTATCATCTTTAATATCGGAGCTCTGTACTTTATCATGGATTTGACAGCTGCGAAAATGCGACGCATGTGAAATATATCTCGCGAGGGAAGAAAAATATTTATTTTTTAACCGTTGCAGGTGATGAAGACCGAATGTCACCACATTTATAGAACTTTTATCGTTTAATATAGCAACTGAATTTGTTTAAAAGAAGAAGAAAAAAAGGAACATGAACAAAAGTAATGTCATATATATATATATATATTTCGTTGATATAAATTCCTGTCTCTGATATTATCTTTTGTTATTATTATTCTTTTGTGTGCTGTATTTAGTTCGTAAATATTTGCCTGCTATGCTTATGATAATCTTTCTATTTTAATAATAAAAAGATTTTTAAAAATATCGTCGTCTGCCTACTGACAGATTAGAGGATTGAAAAACAATGCTTTCCCTGAGGTCTTTTTAAGGTGCAATTGTTTCCAGTCTTCGAAAGACATGATAAAACCAAGAAAAAGCAAACATTCAAGATTTTAAAGGACAAATTCCAACTTCCGTCCCAATTTTCAGAGACATGATAAAATTAAGGGAAAAACAACTCTTGCAGATCTTTTTAAGGCACGATTGATTCCAATTTAGGAGAGATTTCATGAAATTAAGGGAAAAACAACTTTTGCAGACTTTTTTAAGGGACAATTGATTCCAATTTAGGAGAGACTTTATGGAACTAAGAGAAAAACAACTGTTGTGGATCTTTTTAAGGGACAATTGATTCCAATTTAGGAGAGATTTCATGAAATTAAGGAAAAAACAACTTTTGCAGACTTTTTTAAGGACAATTGATTCCAATTTAGGAAAGATTTCATGAAATTAAGGGAAAAACAACTCTTGTAATTCTTTTTAAGGGACAATTGATCTGAATTTAGGAGAGACTTTATTAAACTAAGAGAAAAACAACTGTTGTAGATCTTTTTAAGGGACAATTGATTCCAATTTAGGAGAGATTTCATGAAATTAAGGGAAAAACAACTTTTGCAGACTTTTTTAAGGGACAATTGATTCCAATTTAGGAGAGATTTCATGAAATTAAGGGAAAAACAACTTTTGCAGACCTTTTTAAGGGACAATTGGTTCCAATTTAGGAGAGATTTCATGAAATTAA
This sequence comes from Caerostris darwini, assembly GCA_021605075.1. NCBI lineage: Eukaryota > Metazoa > Arthropoda > Arachnida > Araneae > Araneidae > Caerostris > Caerostris darwini. The sequence goes on along the minus strand of BPLQ01007013.1, from coordinate 449,414 downwards.
GGGAAAAAACAACTCTTGCAGACCTTTTTAAGGAATCCGGATTTACGAGTGAATTAAATTAGTTATTGTTAATATCTAAATTGTTCAAAATAAGAAAGTTTAACTTTTGTTCAAACATCTCCAGAATTATTGGACAGTTTGCAATATAATTGTGTATGCATATAAGTTAATACGGCTTGATCATGCGTACGACTCGTCAGTACCGGAAGATCTAAAACATAAGTTGAATTATTGAACCAAAAAAATAGTTGTTTGCTGGTATGGTCCTTCTTACAATTACAGAGTTGTTAGAACATAAATTCATGTTGGAAATCAGGCAGTTTATAAGTCCCTGTTGCAGTCTGTCCCACTCCTCCAGCAAAATATTTCCAGATCCTGGATTGTTCTGATAAGTAGAAGGTGAATTGCGATTACCTTCTCTAATGCATTATTGATATACCTTATAGGGTTTGGGTCTGGAGATCTGGCTGGCCATTTCATACGATGAAGATCCCCATTTTCCCGAAATACATCGACTAGATGAGCCTTCATCGACTATGTCTCCTGCAGTAGTTATTCATTAAAATTAAAGCAAGGTCAATTGAATCCCTAAATATACTAACACAGGGCTCCAAGTTTTCATTTCTATACTTCACAACAATCGTAAATCATCTGATAAAGATATGGAGGTCTGTGCACCACACCAACATAATGATTGTTCTGAACAATAAATCCATTGTCATAGCATAGAGTAGTAATAAAATAAAGCAAGTTCTCCTATTCTGAAGCAACAGAAAGTTGGAACAAACATAATCAGACCCTTTCCTACTAGAGTTGGCTCTGCATCGCCTCTTTTCCTTGCACGCATTTATTTAGAAAACGTAAATATAATACGGAACTATTCTGGAAATTCCGAGAAATGCCTGAAATTCTTCTCAAGTCATACATTTATGTAACTATGTGCTTATTAAAGATGTATATACACAAGGGATGTTATTTTATTTATAAATATGACCATTTTGTATGAAATATGAACATTTTGTAATGTCTTATCATATAAATGAATATTTTATTAAATCGTTATTCATCCATTTCACCTTAAAAAAAAGGTCCATGGCAAGACCTACATTTTATTGACAAAGGAGATGCATGGCTTTCCTTTTACTGACAAAAAGGGATCCATGACCTTTTTTTTTGATAAAGTGGATCCACGGTGTTCCTTTTACTAACAAAGGATCCGTGGTCTTTCTTTTACTCTCAAATAACGTACGTGGTGTAGCGACACCTATTGATGTAAAATGGAATACAAATTGAACGACTTCTACTTTCACTGTTAAAAAAGGGAATTTCCCCGCTAGGATAAAAATAGAACGTAGTAAGCGTTCGAAGTAGAATAAACATGTCGTAATTGTGAAAATTGATTATCGTCTTTTATTTTGCCGTCTGAATTTTAATAACACTACGCAACCTTTACAATACCGCCACATACTTGGTGACCCGTGAATTGTTTGCAAACAGTGAATTATTTACAAAATGACTGAATCTAATGAATCGGCGAAAAAAGATGAAGTAGCGCGGGTAAGTGTCAAAATACCTCCTTTTTGGGCTGAAAAACCAGAAATATGGTTCTTTCAAGTTGAAGCACAGTTTTCAATTTGTGGAATAACAGCCGAGGATACAAAATTCAACTACTTAGTTTCGCAATTAGAACCGAAATTTGTTGAAAGTTTGTGGGACATTATAAGTGATGATAATAGAACAAAATACACCGCTGCTAAAGAACGTTTGCTGAATACTTTTAAAGAAAGCGAAAATAAACGTCTTCAGAGACTGCTGACAGGACTTGATTTGGGAGATCTTAAACCCAGTCAACTTTTACAAAAAATGAGCAACCTGGCTACTGATGGAATAACTGATAAGGTACTAACAACATTATTTCTACAAAAAATGCCTGATTCCGTACGGAATATTTTACTAGTTAGTGATGAAGGAATTGAGAAACTGGCATTAATGGCGGATCGTATTCTTGAAATGCAACCAAAACAAGAACTTTACCGCGTAAGCAATGTTTCATCAGGATCAGATGCCATGACTGAGTTACAACAACAAATTGCATCTTTGGATAATAAACTTGAAAAACTGAGTGTCACAAGGAACTCTCGTTCCCAACCTAGAAATAGAGGTCGATACTCTTCTTCTCATCGAAGTAAGTCTCGCAATCGCTATTATAATACTTCTGGCAAATACTGTTATTACCATTTTCGTTTTCGAGAAAAATATTTTCCTGATAAATGCAAAGCTCCATGTGCATGGAAAAATAATCCTTCGGAAAACCAGAATCAGCAACAGAATTAACGGCAGACTCTGCTGCTGACAATACAACATATTGCCGTCAATACCGTCTATTTGTCAACGACAAAAAAACGGGTTTACGCTTTTTGGTTGATAGTGGAGCGGACGTAAGTCTTATTCCTTCTACTTCTAAACACAAATTTATTAGTGACTATAAATTATATGCTGCAAATAATACTGCAATCGATACTTTTGGTACAGAAATTTTAAATCTTGATCTAGGTTTACGTCGAGAATTTCAATTCCCGTTTATTGTGGCCAAAATTAGTAAACCTATACTAGGTGCAGATTTTTTAAATAAGTTCAATTTATTAATTGATATAAAGCATAAAAGATTAATTGATGGTGTAACCAACCTTGCAGTTTATGGTAACATTGCACCCATCTCTATTAATGAAAGTGTAAATACAACGAGCAGCTTATGTAAATATTCTGATTTATTTTCTATGTATCCCAATATAACAACACCAAATTTTCTTGTTTCAAATGTTAAACATAATGTAAAACATCATATTATAACTAAAGGACAACCTATAAATTGTAAAGCAAGACAATTAGATCCAAAACGGTTGGAAATAGCTAAAAGAGAATTTAAATATATGTTAGACAATAACATCATTAGTCCATCTAGCTCAGAATGGGCAAGTCCATTACATATAGTAACAAAGAAAGATGGTTCTTTTCGTCCGTGTGGTGATTATAGAAGATTGAATGATTTAACTATACCTGATCGATATAACATACCTCGAATCCAGGATTTTCAGCATATTTTAACTAATAAAACTATATTTTCTAAAATTGACATTACTAACGCATATTATCACATTCCTGTAGCAGATGAAGATAAGGCAAAAACTGCCATCATCACACCTTTTGGACTTTATCAATTCAATGTGATGAGTTTTGGTCTCAAAAATGCCCCTGCAACATTTCAAAGGTTTATAAATGAAGTTCTTTATGGTCTAGACTTTGTGTTTCCATACTTAGATGATGTGTTGATCGCCTCTTCTTGCGAGGAAGAACATCGTTCACATCTTAAAATAGTTTTCCAGCGTTTAGATAAATATGGTCTACGGATTAATATTAGCAAATCAGTTTTGGGAGTACCTGTAATAGATTTTTTAGGCTATCAAATATCTGCGGAAGGTTCACAACCTCAACCTCAAAAAATCAAAGCTATCATAGAATATCCATTACCAGAAACTATGCACGAATTACGTTCCTTCTTAGGAATGATCAATTTTTATCGTAATTATATAAATAATGCCGCAAAAACTCAAGCCCCTCTACATGAACTTTTGAAAGGATCTACAAAAAAAGATCGACGCAAAATACCATGGACCGATGAAAGTAGACAAAGTTTTGAAAAATGCAAACAAGATGTTGCTCAAATAGCGTTAATGGCTTATCCCAACTCGGATTACCCTCTGGCACTTCTCACAGATGCATCTGATTGGGCTATTGGATCAGTTATTCAACAAAAAGACCAAAATGGATGGAAGCCAATTGCATTTTTTTCTAAAAAACTTAATGATGCTCAGAAAAATTACAGCGTTTATGACCGTGAACTTTTGGGTATATATTTATGCATTAAACATTTTAAGCATTTACTTGAAGGTCGAGATTTCGATATTTATACTGATCATAAGCCGTTAATATTTGCTTTTAAGCAAAACAATGATAAAGCCTCCCCCAGACAACTCAGACATCTACAATATATCTCACAATCCTCTACTAACCTATACCATATCAGTGGTCGAAACAATGTAGTAGCAGACAGACTGTCTAGAATTGAGAACATCGATTCACCTATTGTTGATTATGACTTGATAGCTGATGCACAAATTAATGATGATGAACTGCAACAATTGAAATTACATTCCAAATCATTACATTTTAAAGAACACCAATTGCCATCAGGAAAGCTCTTGTATTGTGATACCTCTACTTCCAGTATCAGACCATTCATACCAAAAAATTTTCGAATGACAAAATTTAATACAATTCACAGTTTAGCTCATTCTGGAATTCGAACTACTGTAAAAGAAATAACTAAAAGATTCATTTGGCCAAATATGAAAAAAGATGTTAAACAGTGGACTCAAACTTGCATCAACTGTCAGAAAAATAAAATAACTAAACATACCAAATCAGAGTATTCACAATTTCAAGCACCAGATGAGAGATTTAGTGTCGTTCATATAGATTTAATTGGACCTTATTCACCTTCTAATGGATACACATACTGCTTGACGTGTATTGATCGGTTTACCTCTTGGATGGAAGTGGTACCGTTATCAAATATCACTGCAGAAAGTATAGCGAAAGCTTTTTATGAGCATTGGATTACCCGATTTGGTGTACCTACTTGTGTTATTACTGACAGAGGCACTCAATTTATTTCAGAACTATTTCGAAGTTTAGCTGCGCTATGTGGTGTTAAAGTAAACCATACGTCTTCTTATCATCCTCAGAGTAATGGAAAAGTTGAACGTCTTCACCGTACCTTGAAAACAGCTATTAGATGTCATAACAACGTTCGTTGGACGGACACATTACCAACGGTTCTTATGGGTTTGCGAGCTGCTCTACATGAAGACTGTAAGTATACAATTGCTGAAATGGTTTATGGCAAAAGTATTAAATTACCAGGCGAATTCTTTGAAGAATCCAAATTGCCAATATCTGATGATAATTTCGTAAGTAATCTCCGAAAACAGATGGCTGACTTAAAACCATACCAATCCAAAAGCAAATGTAAACAAAAGATCTTTATTCCAAAAGATTTGTACACATGCTCACATGTGTTTCTGCGAATTGACAGAGTTAAAAAACCTTTAGAACCCCCATATGAAGGACCCTATTTGGTATTGCAAAGATCCCCGAAAAACTTCCTTCTATCAATTAAAAATAAACAAGTTAATATTTCAGTGGATAGATTAAAACCGGCATATGTGTTACAACCTAATGAACATCTGAATCCAACGTCATCAAATGATCATACATGTGTGCCGAGTGAACAAACATTTATACCAAGTCAGCAAGTTGTACAACCAAATACAACAACACGTTGTGGAAGACAAGTAAAACTTCCTGTTCGTTTCAATGACATTATTGACTTTTCTTCAAACTTATAATTCATTCATTCCATTTTAAAAATTAACTTGATTTATTGTATGTAATTGTTTAAATGTAATTGTATTTGTAATTATTTTGTACAATTTCAATTTGTATCAATGTGTATTTGTTCGCTATTATTTGTATTGATATATTAATTCGTCTACCATTTTCAAAGTAACGTAACTTTGTTACTGGTAGGGGAGTGATGTAGCGACACCTATTGATGTAAAATGGAATACAAATTGAACGACTTCTACTTTCACTGTTAAAAAAGGGAATTTTCCCGCTAGAATAAAAATAGAACGTAGTAAGCGTTCGAAGTAGAATAAACATGTCGTAATTGTGAAAATTGATTATCGTCTTTTATTTTGCCGTCTGAATTTTAATAACACTACGCAACCTTTACAATACCGCCACAGTGGTCTTCTTTGTTTCTTACAAAGGATATTCATGGCCTTCCCTTTACTGACAAAAGAGACCCATAGCATTTCTTTTATTTACAAAGAGGATCTATGACCATTTTAATGGCAAAAGAGATCCATGACATTCCTTTTACTGACAAAAGGTACCTATTGTCTCCATTGTACTGATAGAGGATCAGTGGTCTTTCTTTTACTGGCAAAAAGAGGCTCCGTGGTTTTCTTTTATTCTGACAAAAGGATTCATAGCCTTATTTTTATTGATAAAAAAAGAGTTCACTGTTTTCTTTTTACTGACAAAAGTGACCCATGACGTTCCTTTATTGATGAAATGGACCAATTGCCTTTCTTTTATTGGCAAAAGGAAATCATTGCCTTCTCTTTACTGACAAATAGGATTCATGTACTGACAAAGAGATCCGTAGACTTCTTTTTACTGACAAAGAGATCCGTAGACTTCTTTTTACTGACAAAGAAGCCCCATGACCTTCATCTTATTGGTAAAAGAGGTTCGTGAGCACTTGCTGTAAAGCATGCTACCATACCGAATCACACTCGCATGCATTTTCAAGCTAGTTAGAGTGCATTACCCACAACACCACTAATTAAGTTCTCTATAAATGTGGGTTTTATTATAAAGTAAAAATGCTTTAGCAATCTAGCCATATTTTGCGATTTCATTTTCTGTCTGAGTTGCAATGCTATTTGAAGAAATTTTAAGCCACTGATTGACAGCTTGTTTCAAGGCTTTTCAAAAAGAAAAAGAAAAACGAAGTGATACTGATTTAATAAATGGCAAGTATTGACACTCACCCGCTGTTACAACATTGCAATCTGTTTTCACCATCTTTGAAAAAGATTGTTTTGATAGAAGATACGAAGCGGATCTCATTCTAATAACTTTGTCTCCTTTTTTTTTATACTTTTCCATAGTGTAATTCATTCCAAGATATTTTTTATTCGAGGAAAAAAGGTCACATATTTCTTGAACGCAAATTGATTAAAAATGTTTTAAAAATAAACATTCATTTACCTTTAAAATTTACATGATATTAATTAAATTCTAATTTATGTCTGTTATACTTAAACTACAATAAAATAAATTAAGCATTTTTTGAATATTTTTAGATAACGAATACCTACATAAATAATGGGTATTTTAAATCATGAAAAATTTGTCCTTAGATAGATATGTCATATATTCGTCGTCACAAATGGAGCCAATTACACAGCACTCGCCGCTCTGCTTATAATAAACATCTTAACAACTTGCATATGGATGTTTACCATTTCCTCCTCGCAAGATTTCCCGATCTAGAGATTTATCACGGTCATGGCTGGCAAAAAGGGTGCTTCCGATTCGGATTCGAATCTCTCAGCTTTTGAAAGGAGTTGACTATAACATATCCTTATTTGATTGGCTAATTGTGTGCTGTAAAACCCAGCTGAACGTGAGGGATAAGTTCCCGCGCTAAATGAAACTATATACATTAATAACATAAACAATCGGGGATAAGTGAAACAGAGAATAACAAAAGTTATCAGTTTATTATATACTTATTATATATAATAAATTGATAGTTTATTATTTAGTTTTTGTTAAATACTTTTTATTACATTAATTATAGACTTGAGGATCTGATGGGCGAGTGTCTGGCGCTCGATGCCCCAGGTTTCGAATTCGAGTGACGGCGGTGCCGTGGTTCTTTGTAATGGTTTGGAATCCACTTTAAACCATAGCTCAAGGTCTAATATAATTGTGGAACGCTGGGTGTAGGCTGACAATCTTACCTCATAAAAAGAAAACATCTCATATTTTGAAATCTGCCAATAAGCAGACGGCCTTGGCCCACCAAGCGGCTGTTGCGAAAGTGAAGGATAATTTAGATTTATTGCTGCCATTGATTTTTATTCATAGGACATTCATGGAAATAAAAAACAGTTCTATTAAAGAAGCTGTATTTGTGATGATAAATCGAGATTTGCGTGAGTGCATCTTGGTTTTTCACTTGCTACTTCTTTGCTCTGCTTCAACTTCTTATCATATGTGAACTTTTGATATAACTTACGGATCATGGCTAACCACGCATTTTCATGTTTTCTGTGTATGTGTGGACAATCACGGAGCACGTAATAGAAAAACATCATGTTTACACATGAAAATAAAACTAACTTAATCTTTTATTCACTTGGTTATTATTGAATCCCATATCAAACTAATGTCCTATATCTCATCAAACTCTTTTTTTTTATTTTGTTTTTTATAATATTACATTATTTTTCATTCATTATTATATGTACAAATACCTAGTAAGAAATAACTTTTTTGTGCTGACTGCTATAAATTAATAAAGTATATACTTTGTCCTGCTAAAGTGCAAAGATTGACTTGAAAATGTCTTTAATTATTGTTGTAAATTTAAAAATAGATTTATTTTAGGTAAAAATCGTACAATATTTGTAAAGTTTATTTTATGTGTGTGTTTACTGAGTAATTTATCCAAAAGCCATGAAATAATCTTTATGATTACCATATAAAATACTTGTTTATAAGTTTTTGACAGTGTGAAAATTATTTCCCTTCAATGGAATGAAATTGTATACATACAATTAAAATATCCGATAGATTATTTTTTGAAAACAGAAAAGTTTCAAAAGAATATAAGTTCTTTATTTTTCACTCACTAGTATGAAATGCGGCATTCCATTTCGAATTTCGTCAAATCTTCCTAAAAGGGGCTTGCATTAAACGCTCAACTTAGGTAATCGCCATTTTAAGATTAAGATTCCCAGTTAAGTAAATGCTCAAAACTTCTTAGGCATATTAGCATCAAGGTAATGGGAAGCCTCATTACCATTTTCTATGCCATAGCATGACGAGGGGCTTAACGGAGAAGCACTCTCACCTGTGATTGTAGAAATAAGATTGCATGCAAAATGTCCCTTCTTATTATTCATTACAATGGTGTCTCTTTTTATGGGCCTTCAGAAGCGTGGACACTTGCCAAAGATGGATAAAGCGATTCTTATGGGAAACGTCATATTCGGCTTACGAGATTGTGAAAAAAAATAATTTTTTATTGCACATTTCGATTTCTTTTTCGATTCTTGTGCTAAAAGAAGTGGGGCACAAGTTCAGAATATTCAGTATTTATCAATCAGTTATGATTCGATACGGTGTTTTGGTGCTTCTGATCTGCTTTTCAGTCACGGGTTACTCAGCAGGTAAGTCCAATTAATAAGAAATAATTTAGAAGTGGTTTGTTTACAATAAGTAATACCTTAATTATCAATACAATATTATTGTACAGTACAAGTACTGTATATCAATACAGTATTTTGTATAAAGATCTGAACAGAATACATACAAAAAAAAAAAAGATAATAAGCTAATATTTTGAAAAAAAATTTGTTTACACTCTTTTTACAGTGCTTTTTTCGTTTTGTATAAATAATACGTAATTTTTATTGTAATTTGCTTTATTATTTGGAGTCCTTTTGTCTATTTGTATGATTTTAATCTTTATAGCAACCTCTATTACGCTAGAGATGTTTATATACTAGTATGCTATCAAATGTTTGCCATTTTAACATATACATTCATAAGTACTTATATATATATATATATTGTGTTATCGAAGAGAAAATGATCGAAAACAAGATATTTTTCAGAAACACAATCAAAACAAATTTTATGAAAAAGCCATATTAGAATTCACTGTATCTAAATTTTAATGTGCTTCTTAGTATTTCTATCAATTTACCAGTAGAGTAAAAACAAAGAATAATTTTATATGAATTTATTATCTGAAGTGCACATAGGCTATAGTGGGGAAACTAAAAATCATTAGACTTACACAAACAAGCATACATTCCATTATATATATATATATGTGTGTGTGTGTATTTGTGTGGGGGGGGCAGGTGTTTATGTGTTTTTATTGTTTTATTCAAGACAAAATCATCAGAAAAATGAAAATGAGCTATAACAAGGGACTAATATGAATTTAGTATCTAAAATGTACATAGACTACAGTGGCGAAACCAAAAAATTTTTAGACATATACATATACAAGCAAACATACATATATATACATATATATATATATATATATATATATATATATATATATATATATATATATATAAAGACCACAGCATGTGAACACAAAAACCAAAAAAGCACTGACCGTGAGTGAATTAGAAATTTGATAATTTTGTACGAGAACTGTTACTATTGATATTCTCTATACGTAAATTGCATAACAAAATCATTACAGCAGTCACTATGCAAAATTGTTCCAGAGCAAAAACTGCATTGGCACATTAAAAAAAGAATATAAAAATTTAAATAAATATGCTAATATCATACGTTAAAACATATTGTCCGGAAAATTCGTAAAACCAGAAAGAAAGTAATAAATCTAAAAGAAAATAATTATATCAGCCTAGAAATTTCTTTCTTTCCTTCTTTTATTTGAGAGAGATGAACTTCAGAATATTTGCATTCCGTATGCTGTGATGGTTTTATTATACAATTTGCATGCAAGCACCATTACTAGCTTTTTTCGTGTAAGATGGTCGTTTTTGTAATTCACTCCTTGTCAATTTTCTTTTGGATTTTGTCTTCATATATTTTATTCTTTATATACACTCAAGAGCCAAAACATTATGACCACTTGTCAATAACGAGTTGTCCCACCTTTGGCGCGCAACACAGCTTCAACCCGCCTTGGCATGGATGCCAAAAGTCCTTGGTAGATGGCCGGCGACAGATTGTACTATATGTTTAAGCAACGGTCACGCAAATCCGAGATATTGCGAATTGGTAGTCTTTGAACTCTGAGCTGCAGTCCCAGGACATCCCAAATGTGTTCTATCGGATTGATACCCGGTGAGTTAGGCGGCCAGGACATTAACTGGAATTCAGCATCATGTTCCTGGAACCACTCCAACACAATTTTAGCCTTGTGACAAGCGGCGTTGTTCTGTTGGAATATTCCATTTCCAACTGGAAAAACAGAGGCCATGTAAGGGTGCAACTGGTCCGCAATGATGTTCAGATACCCTGTAGCATTCATGGTCTGCTCTACCACAACCACGGGTCCCAGAGACGCCCAAGAGAACGTTCCCAAAGCATAATACCGCCATCACCGGCCTGTGTATGACCTACCGTACATTGAGGGAGCAACTGTTCGCCTGGAAGACGGCATATCCTGACACGGCTATCTGCGTGATGAATGACAAACCGTGATTCATCTGACCAGGCAACTCTCTCCCACTGATCCATGGACCAGTCACGATGTTCCCGGGCCCAGCGCAGGCGCAGTTGGCGATGACGTTTCGTCAGCAAAGGCACACGAGTGGGACGTTTGCTGCGTAGCACCATATCCAACAGCGTCCGCTGAACAGTGTGCCCCGATACTATTCTACTTGGCCCTGCATTGTATTGGACTGTCAGCTGAGCCACTGTCTGGCTCCGGTTTTGCTTCACCATGCGAGACAGTCTCCGACGACCTTTTTCTTTGATAGCGTGAGGACGTCCAACACCATGTCGTCTACTGCTGGTTTCACCGTCATTCATCCACTTTGCATGTGTACTAACAACTGTAGATCGTGAACAACATACGAGTCGTGCAGTTTCGGAAATACTTGTTCCGAGCCTTCGAGCCATTACAATCTGCCCTCTATCAAAGTCGCTTAGATCCGCAGCCTTTCCCATCACACACAGAAGTAAGTGACAGACTGATTCTTCAGACTCTCCAGCAGCAGTTAAATACCACTTCCACGTGATCACGTGCTTTCCACGTCATCTAGGCGAGTTCATTGCAAAATGTAGGGGTGGTCATATTGTTTTGGCTCTTGAGTGTATATGTGCGTGTAAAAGAAACAGAGAAAGAATGAATTAATTCGACATAAGGATATAAATTAATTTTATCGCAGTGACAGTAGAGCTTCTATATATACTTTTAGAATGGTGGTGGAACAGATTTACATATTTAAATTGATTTAAAACCATATTTTTCCTTTTTCATGCTAACCGGGGAAGAAGAGGTATTTCAATGATATGTTTATCAAATTTCTGAATATTTTTATAGTTAAAACAATTTTATTTAAGATCAATAATAAATACAATATATATATATATATATATATATATATATATATATATATATATATATATATATATATATATATATACACATATATAATGGGTTATGCGGCATTAATCTGCTTTCTGGAAAGTACCAAAATTCTAGATACCTTATTCGTCAAATTCCTGTTAGTAAAAAGAGCTTCAAGATAAGTTTTTTTTTTTTTTTTCCTTCGAAAAAATACGGCATATTGAAAAGTGTTAAAATCAGCTCTATTTAAAACAAATTTTCAATAATGGAAAAAAAAGTTAATTACAGTGATAAGATTTCTTCAAAAGCATGTATGCAGAATAGTTTTTATCTTTCTTGTATATTTACAGACATTTCCTTCGTGAATTACACTGCTATTAATAACAAGTAATATATAAAAAAAAAAAAAAATTTTAATTCAATTCCTACTTTTTTCCCCACTATATTGCAGAAAGTCCTTTATAAATAATTTTCATTCATTTTTTTAAGTTTATCTGGCGCCATCTATTTTTAGATACATGCAACTTAAATCGAAAAAAAACTAAAATTGATTAATTAAATTTAATGAATGAATTAATATTTGAAAAAACTGTATTAACATCAAGTATCATCCACTACAAGATCAAACACATTTTTTTAAATTTGATTGGGTGAATAACAAGTATTTTATGAACGATTGAAAATTTGAACAAGCTATATATAGGGAGAGTATGAACTAATAGAAGAAATTGAAAAAATAGTGAAAAATACTAATTGGGCGTGTAATGAAACATTTATTTATTTATTTATTTTTTTGTCATTGCATTACGGACTTTGATAATTATTATGCATCTTAAATGTGTTGTTATTAAAACGTTTTTGATTGAAAGTCATAGTAAATAAGAATGCTTTTAATTTATGAAAAAATAATAATAATCCTGAGAAAAAAATTTTAGTGTAAGCAATAAAACTTATTATCTCACATAAAGTCTGATAGTGTCAACTAATAAGTTTAAGGGAAAATGATTGCTCCAATTGGTTTTAACTAACACATTTGCATTGCTGGCTAAAATGTTATAAAAAATAACAAATTCGAATAAGGCACAAAGAATTGAAAGATAAAACATTGAATTCATATATATATTCTAACATTTACGATGTTGACAAACAATAAAAATAAAATAGATAAAAAAAAATGGCGTGAAGGAAATTATGTTTATTTATTGAAAACAAATTAGCCGCAAATGTTACCATGAGGAAGAAAATGGTCAGCACTATAGCATATACTACAGCAGATGAGTTCATTTTGCTATCGACTATACAGTGCGAAAATGTAAAGTTATTATTTGGTATTTTATCTAGAAATATTATACCGCAACAAATATGGATAAATTTTCTTATAGTTGCTTTCATTCAAACCCGAAAGTATTATTAAACAATAAACAGAAATTGTGACATTCCTCTTCTATTATTATTATAGTTTCCAATATCTTCGTTATATGAATGCCTTTCAGATAAGTTTTAGTAGGAAAAATATATACATACAAATTGCAAGGCAAACGGTTTGATAACAAAGTTGTAGTTTTACGGGGTGTTAGTTGTTGCGAGGGGGACTATAATTAAAGTCCCACTTTCAAAATGCTATAAAAAAAAAGAAACACTCGTCACAATGAGTTCAAATTTGAACTGAAGATACTTCAAGAAATGGGAAACAGCATGGCACCAAAAACAGTTCCAAAGTGTATTAATAGATGACGCTGACCTAAAAAAGTCCTAGTGGCCTAAAAAAGTGAATTAGGCTGCCAGTGATATTTTGAATCGAAGTGACAACGTATTTGACATGAGTTGCACATTCAACCAACTGTAGTGTTCAATGTGCTTGATTGTTTCGAATTTTTGACGAAAAAAATGACTTCCAAGTCATTCCATAGTTGTGACACTGTTAGTGGAAAGACCCTCTACCACGGCAAGGTCATACCACATTATATGGGGAAAATCGGTGGAAGTTTTTTTTAAACTTTTTTTTTCATGCCATATCATCCCTTCTTCAAGTATCTTCAGTTCAAATTTGAACTCATTGTGACAAGTTGTTCCTTTTTTACAGCATTTTGAAAATGGAACTTCAATTATAATCATCGTCCTGTAATATAGTGAATGTTTAATAACAAAACAATAAAATTGTTACGTTAATATCAAACTTGTTAAAATATTACTTTAATCACAGTTTGTTAATAAAATAACATGTAATGTGTATGTTAAATAAATAAAATGTTACTTTAATAATAAACTTTATTGACATTTAAAAATAATTATATAATTTTTTGAAATATGTTTGAAAAAATTATATTTAATTTTTCATATTTTCAGGTCAACTACTTCCTCGTATGCCGGGGTCATGTGATGCTTTAAAAAATGGATATAATGTTTACTACCAGTTGTTTTAAGGGTAAATATAAAAAAAGGAATTAATCAAATTACTAAAGGACATTTTTACATTTCATGATGTTTATATATTTATTGGTCAAGATTGGTAAAGCAAGTGAAGATTACTAATAAAAAAAGTATTGGGTGAATAGAATAATAGCAAATCTAATAATTCAATTTACAATATTTGAAATATGTCTTAAGTGGTTTTTAAATATTTCACACTAACTAGGAAAATTCCCTTTCCTCTAGTCGTATTTATAATTAATGGCTCCATAACAGTTATTCATCAGCAAATGTTATAGCAACTTCAGATTATTTTTTTCTTTTCTAGCTGCTTTACAATGGCAATATTAATACAAATTTCAAGTATTCAAAAAAATTTTCTGGGAAAACAAATACTTTCTGATTAGTTATGTCTAAAATATTATCCTATTAAAAAATATTATACACATTGATACAACTAACCAATATTATATTGAAATACACTGATGACTATAACTAAATATAACATAACATACAAATATAAGCTTTTTTTTATTGCAAGATAGTTCTAATTTGGAATAAACATGCATGGATGATCAGTTTTAAAGAATTTATTTTCTCTGTTATTTTTTGATTTTGACTTAAAATTTAATATTAGACAAACTAAAAAAATTCGATCATTCTTAAAATTGTGATAAGGATTTTTAATGATTTTAATTTAAATCTGGTATTTCTTACGAGATTTTTTTTTATTCAGTTTTTTATTTTTTATTTATTTCTTAGATATATATTGTTAATTAGTTTTAATTTCATGGTAATGGAAGTTAGTGTTAATCAAATGCTGTTTTTCAAAATAGCAGGTGGACTGAAAAGTTCGTAGGCTGACACATAGACGGCGCTACTAATATTAAATCCATATGAATTTTAGTTAGCTCTAACCTTCAAAAGACACGTGTATAAATTTGACAGCTGTTGCACTATTAGTATGTGAGTTATAGCATTTGTAGTGAAGTTATAGCATTTTTAATGTTAATCACGTGCAGTCTACTCGGCTGACTGTCGATTGGACTCCGGTGTGAAATGATGGAGCCATGTTTCCTCCATTGTCACATATCGAAGCAAAAATTCGGGTTTATTAAGATTGAACAGCTCCAAACACTGCTTAGAATCATCATTTCGTTGTTGTCTTTGGTCGATTATGAGCTCTGCGCCGCACCCACTTTGAGCAGAGCTTTCGCATATCTAAATATTCATTCACGATAGGTACAACACGTTCCTTTGATATCTTTAGGGTCTCAGCTATCTCAATCAACTTCACTTTACGGTTATGAGAAATTATTTTTTGGACTTTTTTGATGTTTTCGTCGGTAACAGCCTCTTTGGGGCGTCCACTGTCCCACTGCGCGCATCATCCTCGGTGCTCATTTCGCCTCGTTTAAATTTAGCAAACCACTTCTCTACGGTTGATTTTAGTGGTGCAAAGTCCGAATAATGTTTATCAAGCCAAGCCTTGGCTTCAATAGTATTTTTTTTCACCAAAAAGCAATACTTCAATTAACACAAGAAATTCCTTTTTAACCATTTTTTCAAACTAACAAAAGTTGCTTCACTAAAAATGCTATAACTCACTAATAGTGTAACAGCTGTCAAATTTATACACGTGTCTTTTGAAGGCTTAGGCCAACAAAAAATAATATGGATTTAATACTAGTAGCGCCATCTATGTGTCAGCCTACGAACATGCTAGCCCAACTGTTATATCAATGGTAATTTTGAATTTTTCGATAATCAAACGGTATCCTTTTATCCTTTTTTTTTTATTTAAGTCTATTTAATATTCACCTGTAGGGAAAGTTGCACCCTATTCCGGCTAACTCAGGTCTCACTTAGAAAAGGGTTGTGAACACGGACGATTCACACACCCCCCCCTCCCCCTCCCCCGGTGGTTTGTAACTTCTTTTTAAAAAGTTATATTTTAAGATAAAAATATGCTTGATTCTAACGAATTTCTATTTTCTACTCTTTTATTTCTTTTACAGTGCTATAACTTGGCGTTTGGTATTAATGTGATGAGAGCAGATATGTGCGTAAGTAATTTTACTAAATTTTCAATAAAATTTAAAATTATTGAAACACGAATGTTAAATAAAAATGTATTATTATTACTTAAATTTTTTATAAATGATGTTTATTTATTAATTACGCGCTCATATATATATATATATGAAATGAAAATGACCTTAACCTATTTTAAATATTTAAAAACAATAACATTTAATTAAAGATAAATTGTTCACAATTAATTAAAATTTTCAAATATTTTCATTACAAAATAGATTACCCTTCATGATATATTATGTATTTCACTGATAAAAATATTCTTAAATAGCAGTTTTAAACTTCAAAAGGATTTAACATTATAAAAAAAAGCAGAAATCAATTTTTTAATATTCCATTTATATGATTATGTTACAGAAAAATTATATATATTTCAACATATTTAGATAAATTTTTTTATTTTTTCAGAGTTCAACACTACAAATGCGAAAGCCACCTCAGGTGAGAATTCATTAGTTCATGAAAATAATATATTACATAGAATTATATATATATATATATTTATTTTTAATTATAAAATGTTTTAAATTTTTTATTTCAGAATTCTTATTCTGCTTCAGATGTAGTAAAATCTCTACAGGTAGAACTCATTTTTATCAAATTTTATTTATACTACTGTATCCAAAAAGTAAGACCAGTTTTCAATTTAAATTTCCCGGACATATGGTATTTTTTTTTTCTTTTTTAGGTTGCTGGCACTGTCCTTGACATCTGTGAGAAATCTGACGTCAAAATATTCATTAGTGTTTGCGCTACGCTTGGTTTTGTGAGATGCTAAAACCGATTCCGGCGATTTTAGAAATGTCTGAACTTGCATTAAATGTTGTTTACGGAAATGTATAGAATGTTGCATAAGACATTCGGTGAACATTCCTATATCGGAAAGAAATGTTTAGAAGTGGTAAAAACACTTCAAAGAAGGCATAGAACGCATTGAAGACGAAAAGCCATCTGGTCGACCACCAATCTCAACCGACGAAGCTCACGTTCAAAAAATTAAAGATTTGGTGCTTGCGAACCGTCGATTTACAATTAGAGACCTTGCTGATGATGTTGCAGTTTCAAAATTCAATTTTAGAAGATGTTTTGGGCCTCAAACGTGTCAATCTTGATTGGTACCGAAAATACTGAATGCACCAGCTCACACTGCAGTGATTCTTCATGACTTTTTCGCCAAAAATGAAACCGATATCGTTCAAATTCACCATATTCACCTAATTTAGCATCGCGCTACTTCTGGCTCAACTCGAAAGACCACTCCGGGGACACTAAACTAAACTTTTTGAGTCGATTAAAGGGACATTTCAAAAATCGCCGGAATCAGTTTCAGCATCTCCCAAAACCAAGCATAACTCATGCACTAAAGAATATTTTTACAAATTTCACACAGATGTCAAGGACAGTGCCTACAACCTAAAAAAGAAAAAAAATTGAAGTACTATAGGCCCCGAGAATTTAAATTGAAAACTATTTTTACTTTTGGGACACAGTAGTATTTTAACTTAAAACAATGCTAAAGCTTAATTCTAAACACCATACACACATTGAACGAGTGCAATCTTCTCGCATCAGTTACATTCGATATCGCTTTTTCGATCTTATCCTGCTTCACATGTAGTAAAATATCTACAAGTAGAATTCATTTTTTTGTTAAATTTTATTTATATTTTAACTTAAAATAATGCTGAAGCCTATTTCTAAACACCTTACACACATTAAATGAGTATAATCTTCTCGTATAAATCGCAAACGGTATCGCCTTATCGATCTTATCCAGCTTCACATCTTGTAAAATATCTACCGGTAGAACTCATTTTTTTGTTAAATTTTATTTATATTTTAACTTAAAATAATGCTGAAGCCTATTTCTAAACACCTTACACACATTAAATGAGTATAATCTTCTCGTATAAATCGCAAACGGTATCGGTTTATCGATCTTATCCAGCTTCACATCTTGTAAAATATCTACCGGTAGAACTCATTTTTTGTTAAATTTTATTTATATTTTAACTTAAAATAATGCTGAAGCCTATTTCTAAGCCTTACACACATTAAATGAGTATAATCTTCTCGTATCAATCGCAAACGGTATCGGTTTTTCGATCTTATCCAGCTTCACATCTTGTAAAATATCTACCGGTAGAACTCATTTTTTGTTAAATTTTATTTATATTTTAACTTAAAATAATGATGAAGCATATTTCTAAGCCTTTCACACATTAAATGAGTATAATCTTCTCGTATCAATCGCAAACGGTATCGGTTTTTCGATCTTATCCAGCTTCACATCTTGTAAAATATCTACCGGTAGAACTCATTTTTTGTTAAATTTTATTTATATTTTAACTTAAAATAATGCTGAAGCCTATTTCTAAACACCTTACACACATTAAATGAGTATAATCTTCTCGTATAAATCGCAAACGGTATCGCCTTATCGATCTTATCCAGCTTCACATCTTGTAAAATATCTACCGGTAGAACTCATTTTTTGTTAAATTTTATTTATATTTTAACTTAAAATAATGCTGAAGCCTATTTCTAAGCCTTACACACATTAAATGAGTATAATCTTCTCGTATCAATCGCAAACGGTATCGGTTTTTCGATCTTATCCAGCTTCACATCTTGTAAAATATCTACCGGTAGAACTCATTTTTTGTTAAATTTTATTTATATTTTAACTTAAAATAATGCTGAAGCCTATTTCTAAACACCTTACACACATTAAATGAGTATAATCTTCTCGTATAAATCGCAAACGGTATCGCCTTATCGATCTTATCCAGCTTCCCATCTTGTAAAATATCTACCGGTAGAACTCATTTTTTGTTAAATTTTATTTATATTTTAACTTAAAATAATGCTGAAGCCTATTTCTAAACACCTTACACACATTAAATGAGTATAATCTTCTCGTATAAATCGCAAACGGTATCGCCTTATCGATCTTATCCAGCTTCACATCTTGTAAAATATCTACCGGTAGAACTCATTTTTTTGTTAAATTTTATTTATATTTTAACTTAAAATAATGCTGAAGCCTATTTCTAAACACCTTACACACATTAAATGAGTATAATCTTCTCGTATAAATCACAAACGGTATCGCCTTATCGATCTTATCCAGCTTCACATCTTGTAAAATATCTACCGGTAGAACTCATTTTTTGTTAAATTTTTATTTATATTTTAACTTAAAATAATGCTGAAGCCTATTTCTAAACACCTTACACACATTAAATGAGTATAATCTTCTCGTATAAATCACAAACGGTATCGCCTTATCGATCTTATCCAGCTTCACATCTTGTAAAATATCTACCGGTAGAACTCATTTTTTGTTAAATTTTATTTATATTTTAACTTAAAATAATGCTGAAGCCTATTTCTAAACACCTTACACACATTAAATGAGTATAATCTTCTCGTATAAATCGCAAACGGTATCGCCTTATCGATCTTATCCAGCTTCACATCTTGTAAAATATCTACCGGTAGAACTCATTTTTTGTTAAATTTTATTTATATTTTAACTTAAAATAATGCTGAAGCCTATTTCTAAACACCTTACACACATTAAATGAGTATAATCTTCTCGTATAAATCGCAAACGGTATCGCCTTATCGATCTTATCCAGCTTCACATCTTGTAAAATATCTACCGGTAGAACTCATTTTTTGTTAAATTTTATTTATATTTTAACTTAAAATAATGCTGAAGTCTATTTCTAAACACCTTACACACATCGAACGATATCACATTCGATTCACATTCGATTATCACATTCGATATCTTTTTATCCATAAGATGAGAGTAATTATGTAATCGACATTTCTACTAACACAACTGAAGAGCTCACTTCTATGCAATTATAGTACCATAGAATGGGTAATATTCGTAGATATAAATTAATTTTGATATCAAGGTATTGTTGTGTAAATAATGTCGATAGCGCAGTTTCAGGTAATATATTTTGCATAAAGTATTCGAAAGAAATTATCATAGTTAGAACAAACTTCATTCGCAGTATCTGTTTAAAACACCATCTCAGCAATAAACTCTTTGCAACTATCACTTAGGATTACTTATATGAGCTGCATATTAATTTGGAGAACATTTTTGAAACAAGAAGCTAAGATTTTTTGCAACCGATATTTAAATATATTTTTTCATATTTGTCAATGCTAATTTTTTTTCATCACAAGTCTTTTCACTCATCAAAATGATCTTCAAATGTTCTGTTCTGTACTCACATAAATATTATATCTTCAAAGGAACTTGAAGTTTATGAAAAAAAGTTATTTAGTTTTTGTAGTGAAGTTTTGTATAAGTGTACAGTCGTTTGTATAAGTTTACTATGATTAAACATAGTGTCGAAAATTGCGAAACAGCTTACTTAGTTACATTTTTATTGAAATGGATATGTTTCACATAACACAGTGAGCAGCAAAAGTGTTTATAGTTTTATTTGTATTTTAGCTAGTGTTTAATATAGAAATAGTTATATATTTTGATCAGTCTAGCTTATTATTTGTTTGCTTAAGAATAAAATTGCTACATATTTTAACTACCCGACGCTTAGCCAAGCAGTAACCTGGCCATCTAGCATGCATAATAGCTAAGGTTCGAATTCACCATTGTTCTTCAGAAACACGGAGTGATTGTAATAACGTGTTTAAAACGTCTGTCAATGATAATCAAGCTGTCTTCTCGGAGTTTTTCGGCTTTTCCCTCATACGACACGAAAACAAGAAGCAATTACATCTAGAAGTCCTTCCCTTGTCACCCGTCGGTGGGTTAATCGTAGCATGCATCAGTGGAAATGCCCACCGATATGCAATTAAAAAAATATATTTTTTGTTTTAAATTTAAATTTTATTCGATTTTCATAAGTTCTTAACCCAAAAAACGATCAACAAATCCAAATCAGAAACAAATAATCTTAATAACAAATGATCAATTATAACAATCATAACAAGTGACAGATGCCTTTATGAATATAATTAATATTCGTACTGTCAAAGATATCCAATCTTATTTGGTTAATATTTATCCTACTCACGCCATTGAACAGCACCAAAACGCAATATATTATTTCTAACAGCATTTTGTGTAGTTATAGGCTATTTTTAACAGCATTTCGTAAAGTGACAGTCTATTTTTAACATCATTTTGTAAAATGGTAGTCTATTTCTGACATCGTTTTGTAAAGTAATAGGCAGTTTTTAGCTTCATTTCGTAAAGTAATTGACTGTTTCCAACTGTCCAATTTTGCAAAACAATAGGCTATTTCTAGTATCATTTTGTTCAGCAATATGCTCTTTCTAACATTCTTTCGTCAAGTAATAGGTTATTTCAAACAACATTTCGTAAAGTAATAGGCTATTTCTCGCATCCTTTCGTAAAGCAATAGGCTATTTCTAACATCATAATATAATAATAATAGGCTATAAATAATAGGCTATTTCTGACATCAGTTTCTAAAGTAATAGGCAATTTTTAACTTCATTTCATAAAGTAATTAGATATTTTTAAATGATTATGTGTGCACTATTTCTAACTACATGTAAGTAAACAGGGTTCAAGCAGAAGAAGGAGAAATGAATTTGTTTCCATTCGACTTAAGGACTATCTTACGTATTTTGTGATTTTGTCACAGATAGCAGTAGAAGGACGTTAGTTTTCACTGAATATTTCGCTATTATTGGAAAGCTAATCCAGCATTTCCCACGTTATGCAAATGTGAGCCATTTTATTTAAGATCATCAGGAAGTCAGAAATTTTTGACACATCTATTGAAATTAAAAACTGAATTTAGTCTGTACCCACTTTTAGAAATTAACACGAATCTTACGAGAAAAAAATTCTTACGAACACATTTAAAGTTATATTCTAAAAATAAACGCTATTCACGTTACATAGTAATAAAATAGAGATTCTAATTTATGTTTTTATATTTAAGTTTTTAACAAAAGAAGTATTTAGTCTGTACTCCAAACAGTAAAATTATTTCAAATGCAAGGAATATTTGAAACGTAATTTCAATTTAAGAAACTAGATTTAGCCTGAATTTTCTTAAAATACCGTGAACATAGTATTATATATCATTTTGGAACTTCTTAAGTAATTTCCACACATCGTGTTACTTATATATATTTTTTAAATTTTATAATTTTTTGTGATTATGTAATTTTTTAAATTACAGAATTTTACATCTTTTCTATAATATTTATTTCAATTAATATTATAGCACATATTTATTGAAAACAAAATGCTGATATTTCATATAAAAATAGATTGCGCATAGATTTACATTATAAATGAACCCTAGAAAATGAAGAAATGTAATGTAGACAATTAACAATTTGACATACTTTCATGAAATTTTTTTAGTTCATTAAATAATCCTTTATAAGAAATATGAACTGCCTTTAATTGTCTTCTGACAATTCTTTTATATTTATTTAGTGTATTACCAATAACTGCAGATATGTGGTTCCTGCAATGGCTTGTTCCCCAACAGCACAAAATGGTCCAGGTAATTCTCCTGGAGGTTCAACAACAAATTCAGCAACAGCTTCCACAGCGCTTGAAACTACTACAAATGCTCCCTCAACCACTGGAACAACACCGGGTGGTTCTTCGTCATCTGCAACTGCAGCTGCATCATCATCACCTGGAAGCTCTGCTGGTACTACATCCTCGGGAACAGGGCAAACTACTCCGTCTCCATCAGAAACGTCAGGAACAACACCTTCTTCTGAAACCAGCCAAGGCACTGGTACATCCTCATCTTCTCAGTCGAGTCCATCATCTCCAGGATCTGGCCTACCATTCTCTGCAGGTGATGTCTTAGGTATGTTTCAATCACGTAAAGACTTTCCTGGAAATGGCAACAATTTTGGAAATCGTAATACTCCATCTTCAAATGGAAATAGTCCAGATGATTGTGATGATAATGATGAAACACAAAATAACCCACCACCGAATAACCCAGATGATTGTGAAGATGGTGATCAAGATTCATCAGATTCAACAACTAGTGGCAATAACAATCCTCTTTTTAACAACAAAAATCCATTTAATTCTCAAACCAATAATCCCATTAATATGTTAAGTAGCATTCTAAAGGCATCTACTGATTCTCCTTCAAGTACTACCCTAGAGGACTGTGATGAGGGTAATGGTGATTCTTCCTCAGATGGCAATAATTTTGGTAATGGAGGTGATTCTAATAGTGTTTCTTCATCGCCTTCCTCATCTGGAAACGACCCTGGAAAATCTTCAAATTTTGACAATTACTTAACTTCAAGCAAGTATGAAGATTATATCTATGGTCTCTCCGATAATAGTAAAGACCTAATTAAAGATGTTCTGGCCCAAAACAATTCGACTAAATCTTCAACGACTAAATCAACTGCTTCGACACAAATTGATTCAACAGGTTCACAAGAAAGTACTCAGTCTGTTTCTTCCACGGCTGCTTCAACAGTAGCAATTGGATCTACCACGGGGCAATCTAATAATAATAATAATGGTGGTGGACAAAATGGAAACAATCAAAATCCAATGAATGGGGGGCCTAACCGATATTCTGGTTTAGGCAATAACAATAATTTCAGAGGAGGTAATGCTCAATCCTTTTCCAATGCGAATTTCAATGATTTCCCTAACAATGGAAACAGAGGACCAAACAATTTCGGTATGAACAGATTCAATCAGAATGGGTTGCAGCCAGGTATGATACAACAAGGTCAGAACCAAAACAACCAAAGAGTTCCATTTAATCGAAATTTCGGAAATGGAAATGGAAACGGTGGGCCGAATAACAATTTTGCATTTGCCGGTGGAAACCGTGCCTTTGCAAATGCCAATGCTAATGCAAATGGAAATAATGGCCCTTTTCCAAATAACAACGTAAATGGTAGAAGATTCGGTCCACGTAACAACAATATGAATTTCAACAGGAACGGATTCTGATTAAAAGAAGGAAATAAATCATTGTAGAAATGATTCTACTTTGTTTGATATCACACGATAAAAAAATCACTAATCTGAATAAACATTATCTTCATTTGAGAAATCTTGGTTCTGGGATGTAATGAAATGGAGTTTGTCTCAAAATTATTTGTATTTTTTTTAAGCAAAAGCAATTAAATTAAATTCTTTACACTCATTAATGATAAATTAATTTTATTACATATTATACATGATGTTGTCGCTTTTAATTTTCCTCAATAAATAATAGTCATTTTAAAATTTTAAAGCACATTTTGTAAAGATTTATCAAATAAAAATAAATTGTAATATTTTTATTGCATGAATATTTTTTGAATTTTCTAAACTTTAATCATGATATAATTAAATCTTTATGATTTAAAGTTAAATGGATGTTATGTATAATACATAAACTATCAAGGAGTAGATAAATGATTAGAAATTGCATTAAATATTTTATATGCAACTTTTCCAATAATTATTAACATATAAATAGAATGCACGAAGAAAAATCTGCATTATTTGTGCAATGTATATATAATCTTTAATTTTTTTTTATATAAGCAGTGCTTCTTTTACTATTAAATTTTTCTTTTGTTGTACCAATTTTTGTGCTTTTTTCTTGCTGTAATAATTTAGTTTTATTTTATTCCGTTGTTTTAAAAAGGGTTAAAAAAATTTAATATTTATTGCAATGCATATTTCATTAAACTCCTGTTTAATATAATACAACAGATTAATTTTTATCTATATTATAGTAACTTATTAAATTATTTCATGAGGAGACATTATTTGAAATTAAAGTAATTTTAAAAAATTAAATTCACAAAAAAATCATAACCCATGTAATAAGTTAAATAAATATTTCATTATTAAACTCAAAGACTTCAGTAAATACCATACTATTTAATCTCCATACTATTTAAAGGCAATTCAATGAATTTATGTTAAATAATAAAAATCTCAATTTCTCATTTTGAAGTTTGTTTAAAAACCACCAAGATTAAAATAAACAGAATACATTAAAAATTGGCCTTTCACTTCATGGTGGATCTAAGCAGATCAAGTAATGGAAAAATGTTTAACACTTGTGTACAAAACAATCGCTTTTGTGGGTTTTTTTATAAATCCCTTTTTTGGAAATTTTTTCTGTACCAAAAAAGTTGCACATAGACTTATTTGAATGTCATAATATAAGGGAATTTGTCTCTTATTATGAAAAGAAATTTTTCTTGTGTATACTTATGCGGACATCATAATAGAAGGCAATTTTTCTCCTATAAACTTATATAAATGTCAAAAAGAAAAGCAACGTTTTGCTTATAGACTTAAAAGTATGTCATAATATCAGGAAATTTCTCTGCACATGAATTCAGTTAGCATAAAATCGTATTATAAAAATCTCTTTGCTAAACAGGAGATGCTTACAAATACAAATTTTCAATTTGAAACTATAACTGATTTATTTTTAAAAAATTTTAACTTTAATTTTTGAAAATTTATTTTTTACTTTTAAGTTGATAATTTTAATATTTCAAATCAAGTACTATATCATTTTTATTCATAATTCATTAGATTCATAACATGTTATGAACAGTTTAAGACTATTACAAACTTAACAAATAATATTTAAACCTAACTAATATGATATGAGAGATGTGTTTCTATAGAAATAAATGAAGCAATTAAAATAATTCAATATTTTATTTTTTTACCAGCATTTTTTAATTTGATTAAATAAAATATTAACGTATGACACTTCAGAGGATTCCACAATGTAGAAAAGATGTCATACAAAAACAAAAACACAAATTAAATTTTCTTTTTTAAACTTTAAAATGAATTAGTAACACAATTTATTAAAATAATTTTCATGTTTTTAAAATTATTCTCACATCTTTGCATTATCATAAATTAACAATGATATCAATACGATTATTTTTATTTTCGTCTTCATCAATAACATCTGAATACAAGTACAAAATTTATACAATTAAATTACAAGCAATGAAACAAATTTTACAAGGATGAAAAACTTCTAACAAAGCAATATTAGTACATTTTTATATTTATTATCTTTACGTATTAAAAATTTTAACAGAATAATTGTTATAAAATTATTAGGGTATACAAACATCATTTTACCAATTCATTAATTCGAAAATTACATTGTTTGCAATTTTAATTTAGAAGATTTATGATCGTTCAAGTTACAACCAAACAACCATCTCGATTAACATACTTATTTGGGATAATTATGCAACCAATGATTACGAAATAGTTTACCACAAATCGTAATTATCAAAATGATTTAGACAAATACATAACGAACTTTCACAACAAATATTAGTGCTATTAAGCATCTCCCCAATATTTGGTATGTCAAGTACAACAGTATTAAGAACGTCAAAACTGAGTTAATATCATTTAGAACTGAATCATGTAACAAAATTCATTTTCATCAATGAATCTTGCGAATTCCGAATTCATTCTACTATATCAGTCACTCAATGGATTCCTTCAATACCAAAATTTTGCGAAAAGAAAGCCTGAAAATTCGCTATTCAGTGCGATAAATCAGTTCTTGTTTCCAATTTAATTTTCTTGTGTGCACGCAAAGTACGTTATTTGCGACACTTTTCCAGTTACAAGAACAACATTCATCAACATGTTTCAACCTTCAGTAGTCTATTGAAATTAAATCAAGTCAAACTGCACCCCTAAAAATACTAGCAAAGGGCTCAGAATTTTCATCTGTATACTTTACAATAGTCATAAATCCTCTGATAAAGACAGGGAGATCTGTGCCCCACACCAACATAATGATTGCTCTGAACAACAAATCTCCATCGTCACAGCATATAGTAGTAATAAATTAATAGTTTAAAAAAACTAAAAAACACGCTTTTAGAGTAAATCAAACTAAAAAGTAAAAAAATAATTGTTAGCATAAGAATAAAATGACTGACGAGAAAGTGAATGTCACTGTTCTAAAAGCGTGGGGTGCTTTGTATGACTTTTTTAAACTAACTCTGCATTTCGGAATGAAACTAGTGAAAGATTATAACCATTGATATCGAGCATCCCACGTTTTTAGAACAGTGATATTAATTTTTAGTCAATCATTTTATTCTTATGCTAAAAATTATTTTTTACTTTTTAGTTTGATCAACTCTAAAACCGGGTTTTTAAACTATAATATTTAAATGAGGTCCCGGTACGGAGGACTGGAACTATAGTTCTTACAATAATTTAATTGTGAGTAAAACAAAGGCTAAATGTGAATATGTCGAGCCAGCCAGTATTCGAACAGGGAATCTCCTGATCCGTAGTCAGGCGCGTTATCCGTTGTGCCACTGTCCCAAGTAGGTTTGGATGTCTTAGGTACTTTGCTTCTACATAGGTTAAATTGCTCTTCATAAGTTAAAATGAAATCACTCATCCTGACGATCCTAATCATGATGAGATAATAAACTTATCAAAATATTTCATTGTCGTCGGTCCTTGATAAGTCTACAACGTTTAAATTAAATCTGATCTCTTAAAGTAGGCAAAATCGAGCCCAAAGAGTCAGTTACAAACAAACATACAGGTGAAACTAATAAAAGCGCATTAAATAAAATAGAGCTCGCTTCTCTATTCTAAAGGAACAAAATGTTTGGACATCCTCAACCCTTTCCTATAGAAGTGGCGCTGCATCTCTCCTTTTCTTTGAACGCAATTACTTACAAAACGTAAACATGATTCTGAAAATTCTGTGAAATGCCTGAAATTTTTCTTCTCAAGTCATACATTTATTATACTAAAGATAAATAGGTACAAGAAGTGTTATTTTGTTTTTAACTCTGATCAATTTGTATGAAATATAATAAGACATTGCAATAAAGTTCATAAAAATTAATATTTTATTTTTTTTAATCATGTTGGTGGGAAAAAATTGCACAATAAAATTTATTAATAAAATTATAAATGATAAATATTTAGAAAAAATAAATTTACATTTATTTACACCTAAAAAAAATGAACCATTTCTTTTGGAAAATCGTTTTATGATAGAAACCTCTTTTTTCCTTTGCTCCAACTTCGTAGAGTTATAATAGCCAATAATAAAGATTGTTGTCAAAAATTGCCAAGCCATCATCGCATATGTTAAAACTACAAAATAAAAGGTGTATGATCACGTGAGGATTATGTTTGCAAAAAACTGGCTATCCCGATATGCGCTCTATGATATTATTACTCTATTACTACACCTGGTTCCATCCAAACGTGTACATGTCGATAATAAGCACCTAAGTTGAATCGGGACTAATTAGTAAATAGAACGATCTCAAATTGATCTTCGGACTAAAGTCGATGTGTTTTGCACTGTACTATATGATCTCTTCTGTGTGCAGGAGTGAACGGGAGAACATATTGGAAACAAGCTCCTCTCATCTTCAAATAGAGACCCTTGAATAACTGGCTTCTGAAGCCGAATAAGGACTAAGTCAAGAAAGAACCGAGATACTTTTATTCCTCACTGTAATGGACAAATATCAATCTTCCTTGGCCGCTGTAGTTGTTGGAAACTCTGACCAAACTATTACTCGACGGATCCAGTATGTGTAAAGTGTTTCTAAAAGTTTGACCATTACATTTAAGACTCTGGTTCTCTATCGACTCTTATCACGATACTCATTCAATTATCTAAAAGTCGGTGGTTGCTCATTTTAACTGCTTTTAAGTTCCACTGAATTTTTGCGAAAGAAAAATAAATAACTACGAATTTTGACGAAGTGTGTGAGTGAACAGAGTGGAAATAGCGATTAGCAATTATGAAGTCTACTCCTTTAAATTCATCGCCTACACGCACGTACACTCTTATGTATTAGACAATAGACACTTGCGGTTTTTTTTTTTGGAAGCATTAGTTTTACTTTTCATTCAGTACTTTTCGAAACTATTGGCAAATCGTATTATCCTCTACAAATAAAGCAGTGGCCTTATTTGTAGATGTTTTTGACCAAATGATCCATGGCCTTCTTTTATTGATAAAATGGACCCATAGCATTTTATTAACAAGGGGATTCATAACTTCTTTTTATTGACAAAAAGGGCCCCTTTGCATCCCTTTTATTGACAAAAGGAATACATGGCCTTCTTTTATTGACAACTCGGATCCATAACTTCTTTTTATCGACAAAAGGGGCCTATTGCGTTCCATTCAGAGACAAAAAGAATCCATGGTATTTTTTTATTGATAAAATGTCCCATGGCATTCATTTTATTGACAAAGGGGATCCATAATTATCTTAAAATGCCATCTTATCGCCATCGAGTCTTATCGAAGGGGATCCATAATTATGTTATTTTAATAACAAAAGAGACCCATTACGTTTCTTTTAATGATAAAAGGGATTCATTGCCTTCTTTTACTGACAAAGAGGATTCATGATCTGACATTTACTGACAAAGAGGGTCAGTAGTCTTCTTTTTGCTGACAAAGGAACTCAATGGCCTTCATTTTATTGGCAAAAGAGGTCCGTGAATCCCTCCTATAAAGTATGCTACCAGGCCGAATCGAACTCGCATCCATTTTCAAGCTAGCTTGTGTGCATTACCCATAATGTATCGAGTTAAGTTATCTAAAAATGTATTCTTGGGGATTATATTATAACGTAAATCGTCTTTAACTATTCATATTTTATATCATACTAGACATTCTTTAGACTAGTCATATTTTGCGATGTCATTTCATGTCTGACTTGCAATGCTATTTGAAGAAATTTTAAGCCACTAATTGACAGCTTGTTTCGAGGCTTTTCAAGAAGAAAAAAAAACCGAAGTGATACTGATTTAATAAATGGCAAGTATTGACAGTCACCCGCTGTTACAACATTGCAATCTGTTTTCACCATCTTTGAAAAAGATTGTTTTGATAGAAGGTACGAAGCGGATCTCATTCTAATAACTTTGTCTAATAGAAAAAAAAATATTTTTTAATACTTTTCCATAGTGTAATTCCTTCCAATCTATTTTTTATTCGAGTAAAAAAGATCAGATATTTCTTGAACGCCAAATGATTAAAAATGTTTTAAAAATAAACATTTATTTACCTTTAAAATTTACAGGATATTAATAAAATTCTAATTTATGTCTGTTATACTTAAACCATTTTTGAAAATTTTTAGATAACGAATTCCTACTTAAATAATGGGTATTTTAAATCATAGAGATTTCTCCTTAGACAGATATGTCTCGTCACGATGGAGCCACTTACACAACACTCGCCGCTCTGTCTATAATGAACATCTTAACAGCTTGCATATGGATATTTACCCCACGCTTCTTACAAGTTTTCCCCATCTAGAGATTTATCACGCTCATTGCTGGCAAAAGGGGTCTTCCGATTCGGATTCGAGTCTCTGAGTTTTTGAAAGGAGTTGACTACACCATATCCTTATTTGATTGACTAATTGTGTACTATAAAACCCAGCTGAACGTGAGGGATACATTTCAATAAGTTTCCGCGCTAAATGAAACAGAATTCATTAATAACGTAAACAATAGGGGATAAGTGAAACAGAAAATAACAAAAGTGATAATTTTTATTATGTAACAGTCTTTGTTAAATACTTTTTATTACATTAATTATAAACTTGGGTTCCTTATGGCCAAGTGTCTGGCTCTCTGTGTCACAGGTTTCGGGTTTGAGATAAAAGTTTGTAGTGATGGGAAATATCCACTTTAAACCGTAGGTTTCGGTTTAATATGGCTGTAAAGTGTTGGGCATAGGGCTGATAAACCTACCCCATAAAAAGAGAACATCTCATGTTTTGAAATCTGCCAGAGGGGCTATTGCGCAAGTGAAGAAGAAGAAGAAGAATTTATACTTATTGCTGCCATCGATTTTCATTCATAGGATATTTATGTAAATTAAAAAATTCATTAAAGAAGTTGTATTTGTGATGATAAATGTTCTTTCTCATTTGAGATTCGTGTGTGTGCATTTTGGTTTTTCACTTGTTACATAAATGCTCTGCCTCAACTTCATATCATTTCTAGATTTATTCTGAACTCTTGATATAACTTGCCACACATCTTACTTTCCAATCGTGCATACCTCATCAAACTTTATTTTTGCGTTAGGTTACATTATTTTTCATTTATTAGTATATGTGCGATACCTAAGAAATAACTTTTTTTGTGAGGGCCGCCATAAATTAATATTGAATATACTAGTACCCCAGCTAAAATTGACGTGAAAATGTCTTTAAGGCAAAACTAGATTTATTTTAGGTTAAAAATCATACAATATATGTAAAGCTTATTTTATGTGTGTTTTACCGAGTAATTTATCCAAAATTTACAAAATATTCTTTATGATCACCATATAAAATACTTGTTTATAGATGTTTGCCAGTATGAAAATCATTTCCCATCAGTGAAATGAAATCCTGTACATACAATAAAAATATCCAATAGATTATTTGTAGGAGACAGAAAAGTTTCAAAAGAATATATATTCTTTATTTTTCACTCACTAATAAGAAGTGTAACATTCCATTTCTAATTTCGTCAACACTTCCTAAAAGGCACTTGCGTTAAACGCTCAACTTACGTAATCGCCATTTCAAGATTAAATACATCAAATAACTGATTTCCAGTCAAGTACATGCTCAAAACCTCTTAGGCATATTAGCAGCAAGGTAATGGGAAACCTCATTACCATTTTCTATGCCATAACATGACGAGGGACTTAACAGACACCTGTGATTGTAGAAATAAGATTGCATGCAAAATGTCCCTTCTTACTACTCATTACAATGGTGTCTTTTTTCACGCGCCAACAGAAGCGTGAACACCTGCCAAAGACGGATAAAGCGATTCTTACGGGAAACAGAAGACGTCATATTCGGCGTATGAGATGGTGAAAAAATAAATTTTTATTGCACATTTCGTTTTGTTTTTCGATTCTTGTGCCAGAAGAAGTGTGGCACAAGTTCAGAATATTCAGTATTTATCAATCAGTTATGATTCGCTACGGTGTTTTGGTGCTTCTGATCTGCTTTTCAGTCACGGGCTACTCCGCAGGTAAGTACAATTAATAAGAAATAATTTAAAAGTGGTTTGTTTACAATAAGTAATACCTTAATTATCAATACAATATGAATCAGTATTTTCTATAAATATCTGAACAGAATAGATAAAAAATAAGATAATAAGCTAACATTTTGAGCAAATTTTTTTTTTACATTCTTTTTACTGTGCTTTTTTTCCTTTTGTATAAATGATACGTAATTTTGATTGTAATTTGCTTATTATTTGGAATTTGCCCATTTGTACGATTTTAATCTATCTGGCAATCTTTATTACTTTGGATACTAGTATGCTATCCAATGTTTGTCCTTCTAACATATACATTCACAAGTACTTATATATATTTATTTATGTGTGTGTATGTGTTTGCATTGTTTTATTCGAGACAAAATTATCACAAAAGGGAAAAGGATCGAAAATAAGGTACTCTTTAAAAATACAATCAGTTTTTATGACAAAGCCATATTAGAATTCTCCGTATCTAAATTTTAATGTGCTTTTTAGATAGTTCTATGGAAACAATTTAATAGAACAGAAAAAAAAATATTATGAATTTATTAGCTGAAGTGCACATAGGCTATAATGGCGAAACTAAAAATCGTTAGACTTACACATATGTAAACAAGCACATCCCAATATATATATATAGAGAGAGAGAGAGAGAGAACATAACATGTGAACAAAAAAAACAAAAGAGAACTGACTAGGAATGAATCAGAAATGCGACCATTTTGCTCTTGAAAAGTTACTATTGGTATTCTGTATGCGTTAATTGTATAACAAAAACATCATAGCATTCACTATGTAAAAATCATTAAATGCCTTACATTCAGACCTCTCTCTCTCTCAAAAAAAAAAAAAAGAAGAAGAAGAAATTGTTCAAGATCTGAAGTTCGCATAAGTTGCTACAACAAAATTGAAAATTATTTAAAAAAGATAAGTATCAAATCGTTCAATACCAAAACCTGCATTGGCAGTTTAAAAAAAGAATATAAAAATTTGAATAAATATACCATGACGGGGGTGCTGAAACATATTGTCCGGGGAATTCGGAAAACAAGAAAGAAATTAATAAACGTAAAAGAAAATAATTATATTAGCCTAGAAATTTCTTTCTTTACTTTTTTAATTTCAGAGAGATGAACTTCAGGAAGTTTGCATTACGAATGCTATGATGGTTTTATTATACAATTTGTGCGCGAACAATAGCAATTCCTGCTAAATGGCCGTTTTTTGAATTCACTCCTTATCAGTATATATATATATATAAGAAAAAGAGAAAGAGTGAATTGATTTTACGTAAGGGTATAAATTAATTTTATCACAGTCAGACTAGAGCTTCTTTATATGCACTTAATATGGTGAGAGAGATTTATATATTTATATTTGTTGAAAACCATATTTTTAATTTTTCATGCCCTGGAAAGACAAGGATTTGGGGTATATATATGTCCCATTTCTACATATTTTTATAGCTAAAACAGTTTTATTTCAGATTACTAATAAACACAATATATATATATATATATATTGTGTTTATATATATATATATATATTATATTACATAAAGTCTGAAACTGTTAATTAATAAATTTAAAGAAAAATAATTGCTCAAATTTCTTTTAACTAAGACATTTGCATTGTTGGCTAAAATTTTATAAAAAATAACAAATTTGAAAATAATAACACACAAAAAATTGAATGCATAACATATTGAATTCATGTCTATTATAACATTTATAATTTTGTCAAACAATACATATAAAATATATAAAAAATGGTGTAAAGAAAATCATGTTTATGTACTGAAAACAAATTAGCCCCAAACGTTACCTTCAGAGAGAAAATGGTGAACACTATAACATTTTTTTTTTATTTCCAATGGCAGGCTACAATAAGCAATAAAATAAAAAGGACACAAGAAACATGAGAACAACAACGAAAATCACATAGTGACATGTTTAGCCCGTAAGGGTCCTAGCCCTCCAGTAACGACCCTACACAGTAGAGGAAACAAGAGCAGAGCAGACAGGAAGGTGAGATGATTCCATGTCTTCTCCAAGACTGCAGAGCATGCATTTTGGGCTTGCAAATATTTTCATTCGAAAAAGATGATTGGCCATAACTTCATGGCCCGTCAGGAGTCTGAAAAGGGCAACAGCTTTAAACTTCCGGAAAAAACCGGATCATCAGTTTCATCGAGTGAAAAAAGATGTCTTTACAAAAGATTTGGGTGATGGTTGTTCCTTTTTTGGCAAGAGAATCTGCCTTCTCATTACCCAAGATTCCACAATGGCCTGGGATACACTTCAAAACGATATCCTTGCCTTTTGAGTCAAAGTCTTCAAGACAAGAGATGCACTTTTCGATGAAAATAGACTGAGGTGCTAGGGAGGAATTGATTGCCAAAAGTGCTGCCTTAGAGTCAGATAGGATGACTGCTCTAGTAAATTGTTCTGTTCGGCACTGCAATTGAGTTAGTGCAATGTGTAAAGCTTCGACTTCCCCGTGGTAAGCAGATGCAAAACAGCCGACAGGGGCATAGACAGAAAATAGGTCGCAGAAAACTCCTGCCCCAGCGTTTATTCGCTGTTCCATCAGGAACCCATCGGTACAGTTTCTCAACCACTCCGATTCGGGGTATAGCTCGTTAATAGTTGCATACGAACACTATAACATATGCTATAGCCGAATGAGTTTATTATGCTATCGGCTATATGGAGTGAAAGTGCTAAATTATTATTTGGTATTTTATCTAGAAATATTGTTGAGCAGTTAATATGGACAAATTTTCAAGCTATTGCTTTCATTTAAACCCGAAAGCATTATTAAACAATAAACAGAAATTGTGATATTCATCTTCTATTAAGATTATTATATACTCTTCAATATCTATGTTAAATGAATGCCTCTTAAATAAGTTTTAGTATGAAAAATATATACATAAAATTGTAAGGCAAGTGGTTTGATGGCAAAGTTGTATCTTTCCGGTGTATTGCGATTATTAACTAAAGATGAAAATAAGTGCACAGAGGACACTGAGTGACAAAAATAATTAAAATGTTACTTTAATTTAATAACAAACTTATTAAAATGTTACTTTAATAAGTAAACTTTATTGATATTTAAAAATAATTCTATAATTTCTTGAAATATGTTTAAAAAAACTGGTTTTTTTTCATATTTTTAGGTCAACTACTTCCTCGTATGCCAGGGTCATGTGATGCTTTAAAAAATGGATATAATGTTTACTACCAGTGTGTTTTAAGGGTAAATATAAAAAAAAAGAAATTAATCAAATTAACAAATTAATTACATTTCATGATGTTAATACATTTGTTGGTCAAGATTAATAAAGCAAGTGAAGATTACTAATAAAAAGAGTATTGGGGGAAAAAAATTATAGCAAATCCAATAATCCAATTTACAATATTTGAAATATGTCTTAAGTAGTTTTTAAATATTTTATAATAACTAGGAAAATTCCCTTTCCTCTAGTCGTATTTATAATTAATGGCTCCATAACAGTTATTCATCAGCAAATGTCATAGCAACTTCAGATTATTTTTTTCTTTTCTAGCTGCTTTACAATGGCAATATTAATACAAATTTCAAGTATTCAGAAATATCTTCTGGGAAAACAAATATTTTCTGATTAGATATATCTAAAATATTATCTTATTAGAAATGTTATATACACATTGATACAACTAACCAATATTATATTGAAATACAACGAGGGGTATAGCATATAAATATTACTTAAGATAAAATTTTTTTTTTATTGCAAAATAATTCTAATTTGTAATAAGCATGCATGAAAGACTAGTTGTTAAAAATTTATTTTCTCTGTTATTATTTGATTTTGACTTAAAATTTAATATTAGACAAATTTAAAAAAACTCGATCATTCTTAAAATTGAGATAAGGATTTTTAATGTTTTTAATTTAAATCTGGAATTTCTTACAAAATACAATAGATATATATATTATTAATTATTTTTAAATTCATGATAACTGAAGTTAGAGTTAATCAAATGGCAGTTTTCAAATCATAAATCATAATTTCGAATTTTGGTTGATCAAACGGTATCTTTTTAACATTTTTTTATTTAAGTCGATTTATATTCGCTTGTAGGGAAAGTTGGACTCTTTTGCGAATCATTCAAGCCCCAACTTTAGAGGGGAGGGTTTATATTTAGGGGCTATATATTTAGAGCAGGGATGGGCAAATTCCGGCCCACCGGAAGGTTCTTTCTGGCCCGCGGATAGAATTTTAATTTGCTGGTACGAGGCAAATTAAAAGAAATATATATTATATATCCATCTCCTTTTCTACCTTGATTGAATATCGTTTTTTCTTCCTTTTTTTTTAAAGGACCGATGGTCTTTTTACTTTCTCTATTTTTGTTCTACAAAACATAAATCGACTGAAAAAGCAAGCACAAACAGCTTTCAATCGGTAAAGTGTTAAAAGCGAAAGTTCTTTGTTAGTTATAGCTGTAGATTGGCGCCAACAAGTTAGAGTTTTACAAATCACTATCGAAAGTAAGTTTCCCAAATTTAATATTTCACGCCCTGAAAATCAGTGCTATGTTTGCTTCATCTTATATATGTGACACAAGTGATTTCAACTGGGAACTTTATAAAGAATTATTTCAGAAGTAGACTGACAGATGCGCATTTAGCTTCGTTAATTAGAATCAGTACATCTCACTTCGAACCTCAATATAAGGAACTTTTAAAAATGAAATCGCAATTTCCTTCATCTCATTAACATATTTAAATTGTAATACTTGTATACTGTTTTCAAAATTTTAAAAATATTTAACTTTGGTCAGCCGAACTTTTTTTTATTCAATTTTTGGTCCGAAAAGGTTTGCCCATCCCTGATCTAGTGTATTTTGAACTCTGTTATTTTATTTTAGTATTGTATTATAAACTGATAATAACATTGTATTGGTTTGTCGCTATACGGTCACTTTGTGCACACTTTAGACTATGGCATTGAATTATAAACAAACAATAAAACATTACATGAATTACTGCATGGCTTAAATTATGAATTTTTGCGCCGTCTTTTTAAAAAAGTTATCTTTTTAGATGAAAATATACTTGATTTTAATGAATTTCTGTTTTCTACTTCTTGTTTCTTTTATAGTGCTATAACAAGGCGTTTGGTATTAATGTGATGAGAGCAGATATGTGCGTAAGTACCTTTACTAAATTTTCAATAAAATTTTAAATTATTGAAATGCGTAGACAAGAAAGTTAAGTAAAAATGTACTATAATTACATATATATTTTTTCATATTTGTGCGTGTATTGATTGAGCTCAAAGGTTTATATGAAATAAAAATGAATTTAACCTATTTTAAATATTTAAAAACAATGACATTTCTTAATAAAAATAGAAGGTTCACAGCTGATTAAATTTTTTTCATTGCAAAATAGATTAGCTTTCATAATATATTACGCATTTCACAGATAAAAATATTCTTAAATACCAGTCTTAAATTTCAAAAGAATTAAACATTATAAAAATTAGCAGAAATCATTTTTTTAATATTCCATTTACATGATTATATTAGAAAAGATTACATGATATATTACGTATTTAGATAATTTTTTTTAATATTTTTTCAGAGTTCAACACTACAAATGAGAAAACCACCTATGGTGAGAATTTATTAGTTCTTGAAAATAATATATTACATAGAATTTTATACATATATATTTTTTTCACTTTTACTTACAAAATATTTTATATTTTTTATTTCAGAATTCTTATCCTGCTTCAGATGTTGTAAAATCTCTACAGGTAGAGCTCATTTTTATCAAATCTTGTTTATATTTTAACTTAAAATAATGCCTTAATAATTTCTAAACACCTTGAACGCATTGAACGAGTATAATCGTATCAATCGTATATATCTCGTATCAATCGCATCCGGTATCACTTTTTCGATCTTATCCAGCTTCATATCTTGTAAAATATTTACAGGTAGAACTTATTTTCTGTTAAATTTTATTTATATTTTAACTTAAAATAATGCTAAAGCTTATTTTTAAACGTCTTGAACTCATTGAACGAGTATAATCTTCTCGTATCAATCGCATCCGGTATCGCTTTTTCGATCTTATCCTGCTTCACATGTAGTAAAATCTCTACAAGTAGAATTCATTTTTGTCAAACAGCAAACGCAAAAATCATTTATCTCTTGTGCTGAGGAACTTTGTATTTTATATAACATCATACCAACATTATCTTTTCCTTTTCAAATTGTCCCCTCTCCACCTACTAGAGCTCACCTACTAGAGCCACCTACTAGAGCTCATACTTGCAATCTTTCCATTGGTATGTCCGAAAAGAAATGTGATACAGTCCCTAATGCTCTTCAGGCCGTTTCCTTAAAGGTTATTACCACAAATTACCCTGGTTCTGAATGCTTCTGAATCATATGCAGTTGGTCTTAATGTTTCCAATTTTGCTGCTGAGATTTTTGCCGTAAGGAATGTAATTTTAAACCTTCTTGGACTACTAATCTTAATAAAGCAGTTATCTTTATTGACTCCCAAGCTGCAATCTTGGTAACTGTCTTCTGTACACCTAGTGATTGTTTCCTTGTTGAAGAGGCTAAGATAAATCTGTCCAATGCAATTGTTTCTGGCTGGGAGTGGATTCTCAGCCTTTGCAGGGTGCCTGGAAATGAAAAGGTTCGACCTCTAGGCCAAAAGTGGTTGTAAGTTACCACAACCACAATTTCCTTTATCATTTCATCAATTTATTTATGAGGTAAAGAAGAAAATAGACAGACCCTTAAAACAATCTTACAAACTTCTTTCAACAGATAAAACGTGGAATATACTTGTTTCATCACCAACCTCAATGGACTTACCCCTTGCAGTTTTTACAGCAAATTTCTGACTCTCGACAGGACATGATTTTCTTAATAAACACTTGCACCACATTGGTGTAGCTACTAATGATGTCTGTCCTCTTTGCTCGTCAGGTGAGGCCATGGAATTTTTACATTTGACAACATACACTGCACTTGATTTTATGACTTTTAATTCTGACAACTTTACCAGGACTAAATTTTATTGGGCTGCTAGAGTTCTTATGACGGATATCGCAATAGTTTGATGTAGGAAAAAAATTGTAAATTTTATTTATGTTTTAACTTAAAATAACGCTGAAGCTTATTTTTAATCACCTTAAAAGCGTTGAGCGAGTGTAATCTTCTTGTATCAGTCGCATTCGATATCGTTTTATCGATAAGATGAGAGTAATTATGTAATCGACATTTCTACTAACACAAACTAAGTGCTCACTTCTTGCCAGTTATAGTGCCATAGAGTGAGTAATATTCGTAGATATAAATTAATTTTGATATCAAGATATTGTTGCGTAAATAATGTCGATAGAGAAGTTTCAGGTGATATATTTTGGATAAGGTATTGGAAAAAAATTACCATAGTCAGAACAAACTTCATTTGCAGTATCTATCTAAAATCCCATCTCCGCAATAAATCCCTAATCTTTTTTCATCACAAGTCTTTTCACACATTTAATTTCTTTCACAAAACAATAACGCATTAACTCATCAAAATATTGGTCAAAAATTATGTTCTGTACACATATAAATAGTACGTCTTCAGTAAGAACCATTCACAGAAGTTTATGAAAGAAAGTTATTTAGTTTTTGTAGTGAACAACAACCGTTTGTATAAGTTTACTATGATTAAGCATGGTGTCAAAAATTGCAAAAAAAGCATATTTCGTTACATTTTTATTGAAATAAATGTGTTTCACATAACACAGTGAGCAGCAAAAATATTTATAGTCTTATTTGCATTTTATAAAGAAATAGTTATATATTTTATTCAGTCTTGCTTAGTATTTATTTGTTTAAGAACAAATTGCTATGTATTTTAACTACTCAACTCTTAGCCCAGCAGTAACCTGGCCATCTAGCATGCATGATGGCTAAAGTTCGAATTCACCATTGGCACACATTGCAAGCACTGTTCGTCAGAAACATGGAGGCTTAATATAGTGATTGTAACAAAGTATTAACGGATTTAATTGATGATCAAGTTGCCTTCTTGGAGTTTTTTGGGTCTCCTCCCATACGACAAGTAAACGAGAAACAGTTACTTCTAAAAGTCCCTCCCTCGTCACCGGGCAGTGAGTTAATCGTGGCTAATCAATGAAAATGTCCACCGCTGTTCAATTAAAAAAAAAATTTTTTTGACTTGAAATTTATTTGTTATTTTTAATCCAAAATATTCAACAAATCCAAAGCAGAAACAAATGATCAATAATAACAATCATAATAAAATGTTTTTTAGGCAGATGCTTTAATGAATATGATTATTATTCGTACTGTCAAAAGTGACAATCTTAATTGATTACTGTTTATCTTACTCGTGTCGTTTAAGAGTAACAAAAAGTAATAGGCTATTTCTAATTTCATTTTGTAAAGCAATAGGCTATTTCTAATATCGTTTTGTAAAGTAATACGCTATTTGTAACATAATTTTGCAAAACAATGGGCTATTTCTAGTATCATTTTGTAAAGCAATAAGCTATTTTCAACATTCTTTCGTCAAGTAAAAGATTATTTAGAACATCATTTTATAAAGTAATAGGCTATTTCTCGCATCCTTTCGTAAAGTAATAGGCTATTTCTAACATCATTTCTTAAATTAATAGGCTATTTCTGACATCATTTTGTAAAGTAATAGGCAGTTTTTAAATTCATTTCGTAAAGTAATGGACTGTTTCCAATTGATTATATGTTAACTATTTAACATATAAGCATATAAGTAAACAGAGTAAAACAGAAGAAGGAGAAATGGTTTTGATTTTATTCGACTTAAGAAATGTCTTAGGCCTTATATTTTGTGATTTTGTCACACAAATCACAAAATTTTTGTGAAAATTTGTGATTTTCACTGAATATTTCGCTAATATTGGAAAGCTTATCCAGCATTTCCCACGTTATACAAATGTGAGCCACTTTTCATTAAGATTACCAGGAAGGCAGGAATTCTTAACACATCTATTGAAATTAAAAACTAAATTCAATCTGTACCCACTTCTAGAAATTAAGACGATTCTTGTGAAAAAAAATTCTTACTTAAAAAATTCTTAATTAAAATTGTATTCTAAAAATAAATTTTCTTACTATATTACAAATTATCATATGGATATTTAAACTCCATTCATATTACATAGTAATAAAATAGAGTTTCTAATTTATAGTTTTACATTAAGTTTTTAACAAAAAAAGTGTTTAGTCTGTAATCCAATCAGTAAAAGTATTTTAAATGCAAGGGATATTTGAATCGCAATTTCATTTTAAGAAACTAGATTTAGTCTGATTTTTCAGAAAATACTGTAAGTGTAATATTATATATCATTTTGAAAGTTCTTAACTTATTTCAACTCATCATGTTATCTATATAAATATTTTTTAATTTAATCATTTTCTGTGATTATGTAATTTTTTAAGATATAGAACTTTACATCTTTTCGATAATATTTATTTCAATAATATTATATTACAGCACATATTTATTGAAAAAATACAGATATTACATATAAAAATAGATTACGCATAGAATTACATTCTAAATGAACCCCAGAAAATGAAGAAATGTAATGTAGATAATTAATAATTTTACAAATGTTAACTTTTTATAAAAACTTTTTAGTTAATTAAATAGTTAGTTAATTAATAGTTTTTTAGTTAATTAAATAATCCTTTATAAGAAATATGAACTACCTTTAATTTTCTACTGACAATTCTTTTATATTTATTTAGTGTATTACCAATAACTGCAGATATGTGGTTCCTGCAATGGCTTGTTCCCCAACAGCACAAAATGGTCCAGATAATTCCCCTGGAGATAATTCAGGTTCCAATGCAGATTCAAGTTCAACACAGTCAAATACTTCTGGATCTGATGATGCAACAACAAATTCAGCAACAGCTTCCACAGCGTCTGAAACAACTACAAATGCTCCCTCAACCACTGGAACAACACCGGGTGGTTCTTCGTCATCTGCAACTGCAGCTGCATCATCATCACCTGGAAGCTCTGCTGGTACCACATCCTCGGGAACAGGGGAAACTACTCCATCTCCATCAGAAACGTCAGGAACAACACCTTCTTCTGAAACCAGCCAAGGCACTAGTACATCCTCGTCTTCTCAGTCGAGTCCATCATCTCCAGGATCTGGCCTACCATTCTCTGCAAGTGATGTCTTAGGTATGTTTCAATCACGTAAAGGCTTTCCTGGAAATGGCAACAATTTTGGAAATCGTAATACTCCATCTTCAAGTGGAAATAATCCAGATGATTGTGATGATGATAATGAAACACAAAATAACCCACCACCGGATAACCCAGATGATTGTGAAGATGGTGATCAAGATTCATCAGATTCAACAACTAGCGGCAATAACAATCCTCTTTTTAACAACAAAACTCCATTTAATTCTCAAACCAATAATCCCATTAATATGTTAAATAGCATTCTAAAGGCATCTACTGATTCGCCTTCTTCATCACCTTCCCCATCTGGAAATGGCTTTGAAAAATCTCCAAAATTTGGAGATTACTTAACTTCAAGCAAGTTTGAAAATTATTTCAAGGATCCACTCGATAATAGTAAAGACTTAATTAACGATGGTATATCACAACAAACAACAAAATTTAACAACAAAAATCCATTTAATTCTCAAACCAATAATCCCTTTAGTATGTTAAATAGCATTCTAAAAGCATCTACTGATTCACCTTCAAG
Source organism: Caerostris darwini (assembly GCA_021605075.1). Lineage (NCBI taxonomy): Eukaryota > Metazoa > Arthropoda > Arachnida > Araneae > Araneidae > Caerostris > Caerostris darwini. The sequence continues at coordinate 406,007 of BPLQ01007013.1, read as the reverse complement.
TACTACTCCAGAAGACTGTGATGATGGTAATGGTGATTCTTCCTCAGATGGCAATGGAGGTAATGGAGGTAATAGTAATAGTGCTTCTTCATCAAGTAGTGCATCTTCTGGTAATGGAGGAAACAATAGTGCTACTTCATCTAGTAGCGCCTCTTCTAGCGACGAAGGAAATAGTGCTGCTGCTTCATCCAGTAGTGCATCTTCCGGTAATGGCGGAAGTAGTGCTTCTTCTTCAAGCTCTGCTTCATCTGGAAACGACTCTGAGGAATCTTCAGAATTTGAAGAATTCTACGGAACTTCAAGCGAGTATGAAGCTTATATCAAGGGTCTCTTCGATAATAGCGAAGACCTAATTAAAGATGTTATGGCACAAAACAATTCGACAAAATCTTCGACGACTGAACCAACTGCTTCGACACAAATTGATTCAACAGGTTCACAACAAAGTACTCAGTCTGTTTCTTCCATGGCTGCTCCAACAGTAGCAAGTACTACAGGTGCAACTGGATCTACCACGGGGCAATCTAATAATAATAATGGTGGTGGACAAAATGGGAACAATCAAAATCCAATGAATGGTGGGCCGAACCGATATTCTGGTTTAGGCAATAACAATAATTTCAAAGGAGGTAATGCTCAATCCTTTTCGAATGCGAATGCAATGTCAAGCAGTTCTAATTCTCAGCAAAGGAATGGAATGAGGCCAAATTTCAATAATTTCCGCAACAATGGAAACAGAGGATCAAACAATTTCGGTATGAACAGATTCAATCAGAATGGGATGCAGCCAGGTATGATACAACAAGGCCAGAACCAAAACAACCAAAGAGTTCCATTTAATCGAAATTTCGGAAATGGAAACGGTGGGCCGAATAACAATTTTGCATTTGCAGGTGGAAACGGTGGAAACCGTGCTTTTGCAAATGCCAATGCCAATGCAAATGGAAATAATGGCCCTTTTCCAAATAACAACGTAAATGGTAGAAGATTCGGTCCACGTAACAACAATATGAATTTCAACAGGAACGGATTCTGATTAAAAGAAGGAAATAAATCATTGAAGAAATGATTCTACTTTGTTTGATATCACACGATAAAAAAAAACACTAAACTGAATAAATATTACCTTTATTTGAGAAATTTTGGTTCTGGGATGTAATGAAATGAAGTTTGTTCCAAAATTATTTGTATTTTCCTAAAGCAAAAGCAATTAAATTAAACTCTTAACACTCCTTAATGAATGAATTAATTTTATTATGTACTATACATAATGTTGTCGCTTTTAATTTTCATAAATAGATAATAACCATTTTTAAATTTTAAAATACATTTTGTAAAGATTTATTTAATAAAAATAAATTATAATATTTTTATTTCATGAATATTTTTCTAATTTTCTATATATTAATCATGATATAAATTAAATCATTTCGATTTAAAGTTAAATGGATTTTATGTATTATACATAAACTATCGAGGAGTAGATAAGTAATTAGAAATTGCGATAAATATCATGCAATGCAATGTATATACATTTATGCAATGTATATATAATCTTTGTTTTTTTATGTAAGCAGTTCTTGCTTTAACTATTAATTTTTAGGTTTGTTGTACCAATTTTTGTGCTTTTTTTTTTGCAGTTATAATTTAGTTTTATTTTATTCGGTTGTTTTAAAAAGGTTAAAAGAAAATTTAATATTAATTGCATTGCATATTTCATTAAGCTCCTGTTTAATATAACACAACCGATTCATTTTTATCTATACTATAGTAACTCATTAAATTATTTTATTAGAAGACATTATTCGAAATTAAAGTAAAGTAAAAAAAATTAAATTCTCAAAAATCATAACTCATGTAATAAGTCAAATAAATATTTCAATATTAAACTCAAAGACTACAGTAAAATTTTTAAAAATTCATAATATTTAAACTCAATTCAATGAATTTATGTAAAATAATAAAAATTTCAATTTCTCATTTTGAAGTATAATGTTTGAAAACCACCAAGACTAAAATAAACAGAATACATTAAAAATTAACCTTTTATTTCCTGGTGCATCTGTGTAGATCACGTAATGGAGAAATATTTAACACTTCTATACAAAACAATCTCTTTTATGGGGTTTTTTTAAAATCCCTTTATTGGAAATTTTTTCTGTACTAAAAAAAGGTTGCTTATAGACTTATTTGAATTTCATAATATAAGGGAATTTTTTCTCTTATGCAATGTCATGATGAAAAGGAATTTTTCTTATATATACTTATACGAGTATCATAATAAAAGAGAATTTTTCTCCTATAAACTTCTGTCAAACAGAAAAGCAACTTTTTGCTTATAGATTTAAAAGAATGTCATAATATAAGTGAATTTTCTCTGTATATGAATTCAGTTAGATTTAAATTGTATTATAGAAATCTCTTTGCTGAACAGGAGATGCTTACAAATACAAGTTTTCAATTTTATAATATAACTGATATATTTTTAAAATTTAAATTTTTAATTTTTGAAATTTTTTTTAAACTTTTTGTTGATAATTTTAATACTTCAAACAATAAGTACAATAGTATATCCTTTTTATTCACAATTCATTAGATTCAAAACATATTATGAACGACTTAAGACTAATAAAAAAAAACAATAAATGTTCGAATCTAACTAATAAGATGTGATGGTAATGTTTCTACAGAAATAAAAGAAGCAATTAAAATAATTCAAGATTTTATTATTTTACCATTATTTTTTACTTGACTAAATAAAATATTAACGTATGACACTTCAGATGATTCCACAATGTAGAAAAGGTATCATAAAAAAACAAAAATACGATTTAAATTTTCTTTTTTAAACTTTAAAATAAATCAATAACACAATTTAATAAAATAAGTTTAATATTTTTTAAATTATTTGTACATCTTTGCATTATCATAAATTAACAATAATATCAATACAATTCTTTCTATTTTAATCTTCATCAATTACATCTGAATACAAATACAAACTTTATACAAGTAAATTACAAGCAATGAAACAAATTTTACAAGGATGAAAAACTTCTAACAGAACAATATCAATACATTTTTATATTTATTATCTTCATTTTTTTAAAACTTTAACAGAATAAATGTTATAAAATTATTATGGTATACAAACATCATTTCACCAATTCATTAATTAGAAAATTAAATTTTTTGCAATTCTGATTTAGGAGATTTATAATCGTTCAAGTTACAACCAAACAACCATCTTGATTAACATACTTATTTTGGATAATTATGCAGCAAATGTTTACGAAACATTTTACCATAAATCGTAGTCATCAAAATGATTTAGACAAATACAGCACAGACTTTCACAACAAATATTATTGTTATCAAACATCTCCGCAATATTTGGTATGCTAAATACAACAGTATTAAGAACATGATCATGTCAATCTCATTTACAACTGAATCATACAACATAAAAATTCCTTTTCATCAAAGATTCATCTTTTGTGATTCCTATTTTTGTACAAATGATACCTGTCCACTATAGAGTTGAAATCATGACGTATCAAAATTCATTTTCATTAGTCAATCTTACTCTAAGAATTCATTCTATATCATTCACTCAATGGATTCATTCCATTCTAAAATTCATTTTCCTCAGTCAATCTCACTCTAAGAATTCATTCTATATCATTCACTCAATGAATTCATTCCATTCCAAAATTCATTTTCTTCAATGGTCCTTGCTCTGGGATTACATTACATTTCATTAAATGGATTCATTCGAATCTGAAATTCATTTTTATTAATGATCATTTCTTTGGAGTTTTTCTAATTAATTCACCCTAGGATTGCTTTGGGATTTCTTTTAATTTATTCCATACCAAATTCATTTTCCCCAATGATCTTTGCTCTGATATTTTTTTACAAATCATTCAATGGATTCATTCTATACCAAAATTTATTTTTAGCAATAATCTTTGCTCTGGGATAATTCCCTCTGGAATTTTGCTTAATTCATTCAATGAATACATTCCGTACCAAAAATTATTTGCATTAATACTTTATCTATTTTGACTTCAACTTTTATACAAGTTATGTATTTCTAACATAAAATCAAATCATTCCCCATAGAAATTCATTTTCATCAATGATTCGTACACGTAACTTGCATTTTCAAACAAAAAAACTTAAGTATACAAAAAAAATTACTAGGAAAAACTAAACAATCTACCAATAATAGTTTGCACAGAAGCTCTTAAAGCAAAGAATTGATTAAAAAAAGATATGTGAAATTGGGCCATGAAAGCAAATATTAATATAATTTAGATTTATGTAACATGAAATAAAGATGTATTCAGAACTGAATTGAAAAAGAAAGGTACTTACCATTTTTATTTCACATAAAAAACATAATTTCTCTTCATCTTTTCCAATGAACTTTGCTCTAAAGAAATTCACTCCGGTTTTTTGCTACATTCATTCAATGAATACACTCCATACCAAAAATTATTTTTCTTAATGCTTATTCATTTTGACTTCAACTTTTACACAACTCGTGCATTCCTAATATAAAATCAAATCATTCCACATAGAAATACATATTCATCAATGATTCATACATTATTCATCATCAACATTCATGATTCACATTTTCAAACAAAAAACTTAAATCTATGAAAAAACAACTTACTAGACGAAACTAAACAATCTACCAATAATTATTTGCACAAAAGCTCCTAAAGCAAAGGATTGATTAAAAAAAAAAAGCTGTGTGAAATTGAGCCATGAAGGTACATGTTAAAAAAAAAGTTTTAGATTTATGTAAAGTGAAATACAGATGTATTCAGAACTGAATTGAAAAAGATACTTACCATTTTTTATTTCACATAAAAACCATAACTTCTCTTCATCACACGGGTTGCTGTAGATTTTTAGCGAAAAATCTAAAAAAATTCGAACCGCTCCGCAATCAAATTCGCGGTCTGGAGATCCAGATCTCACAGAGGACTCTTCGTCCCTAATGATTATAAATTGAAAAGGTACAGTTCATATTATTTTATCCATGTTAAACAAGCTTCAAGAACTCATTATAAAAGTATACATTGTACTTAATATGAATTTTATATGCACCTTTAATTCTGTACTTTAAAATACATTGCACCCACTATATCCAATATCTGAGGCATTACAAGTACGAAGGACGAACTCAACAAAATGTGGTTATGAAAAAAAGGGTATGAAAAGTCTTCCATCAGATCGAACACAACAAAAAAGGTATTAAAAGTATTGTAGTTGTAAGATATTTCATTTTTGGTTTATTATTTTATAATAATAAATATATTTATATTAAGAATGGCGAACAAATTTCGATCCGATATTGAATTTGCACTTCTTATATGCAACGCCTTATATATTATTTACAATACAGTCTAGAGCAGGGATGGGCAATCTTTTTTGGCCAAAAATCAAAAAAAAAAAAAGTTTGGCTGACCAAGATAAAATTTTCTAAAATTTTAAAAACTATATACAAGTATTACAGTTTACGTAAGTTAATGAGATGATTGGAAATGCGATTTCACTTTTAAAAGTTATATTATATAGGGGTTCGAAGTGAGATGTACTGATTCTATGGAACGAGGCTAAATGCTCATCTGTCAGTCGACTTCTGAAATAATTCTTTCTAAGGTTCATAGTTGAAAACATTTGTTCACATATATAAGATGAAGCAAACATAGCACTGATTTTCTGGGCGTGAGATATTAAATTTGGGAAGCTTACTTTCGATAATGATTTGTAAAACTCTAACTTTGGATATTTAGAAACAACTGCTTGAGAGAATTGTTAGATTGGAACTCAATTAATTCAATCTGCAAATCTGACCTCACTGCTTCACAATTTACGTTGAAAGGCATGGTAAAAATATCCAAATAGAGAAAGTAAAAAGATCATCAGTCCTTTGAAAAAAAGTAAGAAAAAAATAATATTTAATCAATGTAGAAAACGAGAGGGATATATAATATATAAATATATATATATATTTTTAATTTGCCTCCGACCGATAAATTAAAATTCTATCCACGGGCCGGATAGAGCCTTCTGACGGGCGGCGTTGGCCCGCGGGCCGTAGTTTGCCCATCCCTGATCTAGAATGAACCCCTTATCCTCTCGGATTGGCGAATTCGATATGAATTTATACGAATATGAAGCAAAATATTTTTCTTTAATTTGTTGCCGACTAGAATTTATGAATTGAACATCACAATCACTGGAAATTAATCCCATAAGACATGTACAAGGTATGCTAGGGAGTCTATGCATAGGATATGCTAAAGAAGATAGCTATGTATTCACTTCCTGATCCTCCTAGGATCTTTCCAAGATAAGAAAATATCTTCTTTATCCATGGGTGCCGTGGTGAATATCTTTAAATATTCATACCGCATGAAAATATCTTCTTTATCGTGGGTGCCTTACTTTTTCCATGAATGAACTCTCTGGTGTGTGTATGTATGTAACAAGATGATGTAGTAATCATATTGTATTAACAAATCCCAACCATTGAGCTTATTTGCAGTCAACAATTCTACTTTTATGTTATCTATATTATGTAACTATTTACTGGGCATTTTATATATTTCTAGACAAGTGTCTTTAATTTCATCCCATGATTTGAGAAAATTTCATACATTTTAAATGAATAGTTTTCACGTTATCCGCCTTTGTTTTCATTTTGTTGTGAAAACAATATATCAAACCATTTGAAATTTTAATACATAATGTGAAAAAAAACACTGCCAATTATTCTAAAGTAAGCAATTTTTCAAATTACAATATTCATTACCCACTAATGTACTGCCATTTGCCATTTTTCTTTTCCAAACCTATATAGACTCCACCAAAAAATCTACCGTTGAAGAATGCTTGAGCAACTTCTTCCAAGTCAGATTCGTTCTTCACTTTCATAAGGTGTCCGTCAGGACAGCTGGTGAGGCCGTTTTCGTATGATTTGTAATCTTTCAAAACAGCCAGGCAACTACCATCGTAGTTAGAATAATACAAATTTGGACTTTCGCAGGCTAAAGAAAGAATAAGGTCGTTATAAACAAGTCATATAAAAAAATATTTTTTAAAGCCAATTCCTACTTTTTTTTCACTATATTGCAGAAAGTTCTTTATAAATAATTTTCATTCATTTTTAAAGTTTATCTTACGCCATCTATTGGTAGATGTATGCAACTTAAATCTAAAAAAAACTGAAATTAATTAATTAAATTTAATGAATTAATTAATATATTTGAAAAAACTGTATTAACATCAAATGTCCTCCCCTACAAATTCAAAAATAATATATTTGAACTTGAGTGGATGAATAAAAAAGCATTTTATTACCGATTGAAAATTTGAACAAGATATATATAGGGAGCGTGTGAGCTAATAGAAGGAATTGAAAAAAGCATGTTTTACAAGAAATTGGTAACGTTAGTTAAAATTGGCAACATTATTTGGATCCCTTTATAATCGCACCAAAAAAGGGATGTAAATAAATGTAGCACATACTTTCTGAATGCTTCTCAACTTCATACTTTCGCAACTGTGTCAATGAACGCATCTTTTCCCCACCAAATTCCTAACATAACGCACTATGAACACCAATTGGTTAATGCAGGGTGTCTTAGTACCAGGTATATAAATTTCTAGGCGGAATGAGTTACACCTAAGCGACTCGGAAACACATAGTATTGCTGTATTGAAAATACTTTCCTTGCACAGTAGATGTTATATGAACACGAGAGTTTCGTGCTCTTTAAATACATGTGCGACTCTCGTTGTATTCACGTGATGCGTGATGTGTGTTTAGTACACGTGTTTAATGTGTGACACTTCATTTCACACATCGAAGCAGCGAGAATAGAATAAGTGATTTAACGATCGTGGAGTTTATTTTACAGAGTGATTCAACTGTCATTTAACAAACATTGAACGGTGGTACAGCTTACTAAAACATACATTTTTTTGTACAGGAATGTATTACTATTCTGCAGGGAACCCATTGCCAAAATTGTAGATCATTTAGCCGACAAGGCTTGGCCGAGCTGCACCAACGAGGAGGTAGATCTACGTTGTACCTACGCACTCTATCTGAAAATTTACTTGAAGGCAACTCATCTAAAATCTGGTTTAACTTTAATCTAAACATCCCTGATCAGCCCAGGTTTAAAGCTGTTGCCCTTTTCAGACTCCTGACGGGCCATGATTGTATGGCCAATCATCTTTTTCGTATGAAAATATTTGCAAGCCCAAATGCATGCTCTACCGTCTTGGAGATGACATGGGTTCATCCCACTTTCCTGTCAGCCTTGCACTTGTTTCCTCTACTATGTGTGGTCGTTACTGGGAGGCTAGGGCCCTTATAGGCTAAACATGTCACTAAGTGATTTCCTTCGTTTCTCGTTGTTGTTTTTATGTTCCTTGTCTTCATTTCCTTTTTTATTTTATTAATTATTGTAGCCTGCCATTGGAAATAAAAAAAAATTGTAATGGAATGTAGGGTTGGAAGTGAGGGGTTAAAGCCCGAACACACAGAAAAAAATTAAGCGCGAAAAGAAAAACACTGTTTCTTTAACAACATCATTGCAAAGCGCTTCTTTGGGTCAATTTTTACAGTAAAGGCTCAAAATTGCGATCTCCAGCTATAATACACGCTTGATAGAGTCGAATGAGCGATATGCGAACAGTCCCAAAAATGCCAGGCATTTCGAGCCGCAATGGATAGTCAAACAACGAAGTCCTCAAATCAATTTGAGTCTCTCAAATAGAAGCACGGTTAAGAGTGAGAATAAAATAGAGTGCACATCGAAGTTGCCAACCAGAGGACTTAAAACTAGTCGCGAGTATTAATTGGAGAATTATATCTGCCTGATTCAAGAAATTCGTTTGAAGTTGTGTTCGTTCTTCAACACATTCACTTCCTACCCTAAGTTTTTCAATTCCTTCTATTAGCTCACACTCTCCCTATATATACCTTGTTCAAATTTTCAATCGTTAATAAAATACTTTTTAGTCATCCACTCAAGTTCAAATACATTTTTTTGGAACTTGTAGGGGATGACACTGGATGTTAATACAGTTTTTTCAAATATTAATTCCGTAATTAAATTTAATTAATTAATTTTAGTTTTTTTTTACATTTAAGTTGCATATACCTACCAATAGATGGCACCAGATAAACTTAGAAAAATGAATGAAAATTATTTATAAAGAACTTTCTGCAATATAGTGCGAAAAAGTAGGAATTGACTTTAAAAGGTTTTTTTTATATTACATGTTTTTCATAAAAATAGTGTTTTTATAAGCATTATTGATTAACAAGGGTAAGCAAACGACTTAAATCATAATGGGATAAAGTTTATGTGTCATAAAAGGAAATTTATGTTCAAATACAAAAGTAGAATAGTTACGTAATTCATCCTTTTCGCAGAGCAAAGCGAAAGTATTCACGCAGTTAACTGGAGATACGTATAAATTATCATCTAATCCTACGACCGCACAATCCTCTCCACTGTTAGCGAAGGTTGCCCACACTGTGTACTGACTTTCGGGAAATGGATTGTCCTGTTCATCGAAAAATACCCAGGTATCATCATCTATAGTAAAAAAAATAATAAATGCATATGCTTCATCTATATAGCAATATAACTGGTATAACAATTAGATTAAATTTCATTTAAGTAAGAACATCTAACATTTTTTATTTTTTAAATCATGACTATACACATATGTTTGTATAGTTATGCTTTGTAGTAGGACAAAGGAGTGAAAACTTTGGTGCTAACTAATATAGCATGTTGTCTCCAAATTATAGATAGCATGTTATTCGCTACTGGAACAGTAAACAGGTATCAAATTCAGCGTTACCCAGGACTCCCAAAGAAAAAGTTATGTTGCACAAAATTCATATTATTCTACTGCAATTTTGTATTTATCAAACGACTATCACTGTCTAAAGCATTTGAAGAGTAACATTTTTCTCTTTTTTGAACTTATTAGGAAATTCTTCCGACTTACGAATTTACTTTTATAATCCATGATTGTGCTTTTTTTAAGAAATTAAAATCTCTATAATGTTTTGAGGCACAAAATTCACAAATTTTGTGTGGTGCACAGACATCTGATAAGTAGCACTCTATAACTACAGTCAAGCGTAGCTTGGTTCGAAATTAAGAAGAGATACCGAAACAAAAGAGTCATGAAAATTATATATATATATATATATTCGATGTGGCATTGCAGTTTTGCAATTCAGCATTTTGATCGTTACATTTATTAAAGGATTTTTATTTTCTTTGCTACAGCTTATGAACATTTCTAATTTTGAACAATTTCTTACCTTTTAAATAAGAGATCTGAATATGACGGAGTTCAAAATTTTTGCATTGCGAAATTTCTCGCGCCAAATGTTCATGTTTCTAATTCATTCCTTAACAATTCTCCTTTTTTTTCTTTGTTCATATCTTATGGGCTTATATATATATATATAAGCCCATAAGATATAGAAGCATACAAGCACATAAGATATAGATACAAAGCAGTACCTCTTCCAAAGTCAAGCCTGCTGGTCCTCTCCATTCCTATATACGCTCCGTTAGGTATCCACATTGATGCTGCCATAGCAATTTCATTTGCCAGAGGATCCTCCATGTCTGGGGTCAGTGGACGTCCGAACAGCTCTCCTCCTTTTTGGTTGCAGTACTCTTCCTTGGGGATCTGTGATGTTGGCTGGGCCAAGTGAAGGCAAGTGTCTTCTGACGCTTCAAAGAAATCATGGGGGCAACCTGCACAGGATTATTGCTGTTTCATATTAAATATTTGTAAGTAAGTCTATCTAAATCAGGAATGCACAGATGTTGAGGTCATGCGACAGTTACTACTTTTCCTATTCTAATAGCCCACATTATACGTCAATTCTAATTTAAACATTTTGCTTGTACTTTTAGGAAACTATTTATATTACAAGGGAAAGTTGAACTACAGAACGTAATCTGGTTATAGTTTAATGAAAATTTTTAATGTCCTAATTATACCCATATCTGCATTTGGGTCGTTTTAAAGGCAAAACTTATATGCCAATTTTACTTTAAATCCTGTGATATAATTTTTAAAAGACTTTTACAAAATTAAAACATGGAACATGATTCAGTTCTATTTCAATAAAAATATAAATGTCATTTGGTGGCTAAATATAATCAGAACAATATTTGCGTAGAATTATTGTTATTTAATAATATATAAATGTAAGCATGCCAAATACACGTACGGTTCAACAAAACTTCTAAATAAGTCCTAATAATACCTGAAAGAATGCTTACACAAACCACGGAATGCATGCGGGAACACCATTGATTGTCCGCCAATATATATCAATTACTGTTAATACACCTTAAATAATATAGTTATAACCCTTAAATATTACCATTAAATTTTACTTTAAATCTTACTGTTAGTACACATTATATGTCAATTTTAATTAAAAATCATATACTATACTTTTTGAAAGACATAAATAAACATTAGTGAAGAAAGAAAAAGTAAACATTAGAAAAATGCTCTCTTCTGGTTTTATTTTAGGGTTTCTCTTTATGTTACTTTTTTTTCTACTTCTTTATATCCTTATGTAAACGAATTCGTTATTAAAACATTAGCAATTAACGATTCTTGAAAGATTGTTTCAAGAACTGATATATTTTATGGAAATGCAAAAAAATATACTCCATTTTAAAATTATTCTTAACTAAGTAAGTAGTTGTAATATTTGTTAGACAGTAATTTAAAATGCACAAGAATATTCCTGACAAAAGCTTGCTTGAATATTCTTGACAAAAGTTTAAAAAAATAGATAAATCGAAACTATTTATTAAATTACATTTGGGCCTAACTAGAATATAAATTGGATAAAAGATTAAGACATTTGTTAAATCAATTTAATATCACACATCAAATACTTAATTTACTTCTGTTGTAATGATATGATACTACTGTGCCCAAAAAGTAAGACCAATTATTTTGTATTCAAAACTCTTTATTTATTCTTCCAAATTTTTTTCATCGCCTTCAAAGTACTTCCGGAGAACTTCAACGCGTTCTCTGGCTTCTTTGAACTATTTATACCACTTCTAAACACTTCTTTCTGATATAGGAATGCTCACCGAATGTCTTCTGCAACAATGCCTTCCATACCTATTCCGCAAACAAAATTGAATGCAAGTTCCTTGCTCAATTCATTCAGGCATTTCAAAAATCGTCGGAACCAGTTTGAGCGTCTCACAAAGCCAAGCGTAACTCAAGCACTAATGAATATTTTGACGTCAAATTTCACACAGATGTCAAGGACAGTGCCAGCGAGCTAAAAAAAAAAAAAAAAAATTGAAATTAAATAAACCCGGGAATTTTAAATTGAAAATGGGTTTTACTTTTTTGGACACAGTAGTATGATGAAAGAAATTGTTTTCAACGATGCATCGCCTTTATAACTTCTTGTTTTAAGTCATGTATAAGAAGACTAAAACTCATTATTTTTTTAAATTACACAAAACTTTCTCTTAAGTAAGTCGTCATCAGTCCTGGTTTTAATTCTCCCAGTGGCATGACTTCTCTCAAATGATTACATATGATTATATGGGACGGGAAATAGTTATAAAGCAGTAGTAAAGCAGGCGATATCATATTCAAATAGAAATTATACCGTGGAAAAAAAATTTTCACTTTTTTTCACGAACCATCCCGATACTAGGATGTGATGCGCCAAATATTAATTCTTAGCCATGCATTTCTATTTTTTCTTTATTATTACGAATGCATCGTATGTATATTTTATATAGGGATTTTGCACTTTAGGTTTTTCTAATTTCGCCAAATCTCTTTTTCGCGTCAAATGATAATAGCAAAAGTGAGACAATCATTTCAACTCGGCGTTTTTCAGATAACTTCGTGTTTTATTATCATATCATTGTTAGAGTTTTTTTTAATTATATTTGTCTATAATTATTATATATGTATTTATTATATCTGTTCGTGCTTAATTATTATATTTGTCTTTAATTATTATATCTGTATTGATCATATTTGTTCGACTGTTAGTGTTTTTATTAATTTGTTAAAATTGTTTTTTATTATTGATATCATATCTGTTCCTGTCATTGACCAGTATGCTAATGCTCTTATTGTGCTTATTTGGTTAACTTTGGGGATACTTTTAGATTATCTGACGGATTGTTGTGTGCGTCAACATCATTTGTTGGCATATCTGAAATTTCTTAAATTTTTGAAATTTAAAATTATGTGCGGTTGTCTATGTTTTCCTTCTTTATTTTATATGGCCTTTGATGAAAATTATGAAATTATTTTGATAAGTTTTAAACATTTTAAATTATTAAAACAATTATTCCTCTAATCAGATATCATATTGAAAAGAGACTAATTGAGTTGCTTTGGATTATAGAAATATTCGTACCTTTTATCAAATTCATACCCTTTACAAATTCAAAAAAGTACAGATTCATACCATTTAGCAAATGTGAATATATACACCTAACCTTAATTTCATATATAATAAATAAATATTGAATTAAGAATTTAAATGTAAGATGCATTTCTGTAAAAAAACAATAATACTTAAGTTAAAGGGAAAATTAATCTTTTACTTACTTTCTATGACTTTGAGCAGAACAAGGATCCAAACTGAAGATGGACGATACATTTTGTAACTGAAGATGTCTAATGTTTGTTCCTTGGTTAAATAGAGCTCTCTTGTAGCGTGACTGCAGCAAATTGTTAAGACACAACACTTAAATGGTGACATGCAGCTTTCCAATTTTGATTTCCCGTGGGATTTATAAAGTTCTCATGTGCAACACTGTTATTGAAAGCACAACAGTATTGTATATGAGCTAAGGGTACTCTGTAGCTTTTATTTATATGCTTAATTATCTTTAAAAGCATCGGGTCTTATGTTATTGTACGGTAGTCATAGATATTTGTGACAAATAAAGTTGTAGCATACCTTAATTGTATAGAATTTGCTAAAAAATGTTCTAATGTTTCTAAATGTTTCTAACGTTTTTAATAATTTTAAGTGCTTACTTAGATATTTTACACAGTCCAAGGTAGTTCGTGATTTAATATAAGCAATTTATCTGCAGTGCGACGGAGCATATTCGACAACAACAATGTTTTGATCAATAAAATTTAAAAATAAAATAAAATCCGTGCTCTACTAATGAACAGATATATCTCAATTTCTTAAAAAAGTAAAACTGGCAAGTAACATTACGAAAGAAATCAAAGAATCGCAATAAAAATACTTTCCATATTTCGAAAAATAATTGTAAGACATGTTAAAATCGATTCAGCATTAATACACGTCACTTGAGGATATGTTGATAGTTATTGAATCGGCGTAGTAACGGGTTTACCCAGAAGAGGACTTAATTTTAAAACAAATGCGGTAATAAAACTTGATTACTAAGTAATATTTAGGTCTTTCCTGATTTCACTTGATTTGATTACGCGCCAGAGCGTGATAAGCACTAGAGATGTAAAATTATTTTCTATATGCCACATTATACAATGGCCAATACTTGTAAAACTGAAACAAAATAGTAAAAATAAATAACAAAATTCATTATTTTTGTATGATACTTTATCACTAATAAATATTTAATATGAATGAATAATTAATGTAATTATATTATTACAGAAAACCTAGGGAAGAAATGAATTTTTCATAGTTGCCATAACTAAAATCCCTTTGGTACTAGTCCGAAAGCCCAGTCAACAAATTTGCCATTAGAGCTTATTAGATTGCCTTTTTTTTTACTTCAATGTCCTGCAGAACTATTACCGCTACAACTCATATTACAATATTTTTTAAAAAGCAAATGAAGCAGTGCATTCGAAACCACATACTTTTACAACTAGATTCTAATCTTTATTCCATGACAATATCAGCATACATATAACGTTGATTGGAACAGAGACAAAATGTTGAGGAGTAGCTCAATGAGTGACTAGCCTCTAAGATATCACTCCACATCACGCGTTGGCGCGGGACCAACAACGACAGTTTTTAAATGTATATGAAAAACTAATGTAACCTATATTATAATGTTAAGTGCAAAAGACAGTTGCGTGGTCGCCATTCAAGGTGAATCCCACAGCTGTGAAGTGATCGGCAGGGAAGAAAGATATTTTTCAATTCCTTCTATTAGCTCACACTCTCTCTATATATATCTTGTTCAAATTTTCAATCGTTCATAAAATACATTTTATTCATCCACTCAAGTCCAAATACATTTTTTTAACTTGTAGTGGATGACACTGGATGTTAATACAGTTTTTTCAAATATTAATTCAGTAATTAAATTTAATTCATTAATTTTAGTTTTTTTTTAGATTTAAATTGCATATATCTACTAAGAGATGGCCCAGATAAACTTAAAAAAATGAATGAAAATTATTCATAAAGGACTTTCTGCATTATAGTGAAAAAAAAAGTTGGAATTGACTTAAAATTTTTTTTATATTACTTGTTAAGTGTATGGTGGTATATAAAAAGAATTATACAGGAGTTTTCAGTGGCAATCCAGGAAAATCCATAAAGTATATAGTTAACAATATATCAACAACAACCACCTTCATAAAAAAAAAGTCCTCCCTGATAAATAAACAGGGGTTCGGTATTGTCATGTTCAAAGTGCAGTCTTGTACATGACAAAACCAAACCCCACATCGTCGGAGTGACTAAGATTATGTTAGAAGAATTTGACTGAAAAATTAAGGCTCATCTCTTCTATTCTCTAGAGACTTTGCATCAACTGAATACAATCTTATTTAGAAGTTATCAAGTTAGAAGCTTGCAAATTCATTTTACAATACTTGATCTGACTTTAAGAGAAGAAAATAAAATGAAGATATTTTCAAGATGAGTGAAACCAAATGAGTTTTATATAAAAGACATCGAAATAATTTATGAGACATGGCATTAAATGAATGGTGAATAGGTTGATAATTAAATAAATATGCTTTTAGCTTTTTAGTCTCTAGAAAGGACAGATCTTTTTGTTACGGCTAGATAAATTCAGTTAATCGTAATTTTCAGATAATTAAATATTACAGTCATGTCAACCCTTCTAATTAGAATTTACATTATAATAATGAAAAGGAAATTTTAATCCATGTATACTAATTTTGTATATTCATTTATTATTATAAATTAGAAAATTCTTTAAAAATATGATTTAAATAAATAAATATAAATTACACTAAAACACATATTTAATAGGCAGTCTGATTAGTTCTAGTAATGATTTCAGAGAATTTGCTTCCATTTATGTGCTCACTTTGAAAAAAAAAAAAAGCAAAATACATTTTACTATCATCTCAGAATACAAATAATTATTGCATTTAAGTATCGTGTAGCAAATATTGCAAAATAATTTGCTTTTATGTACAGCAAGTAATTGGCTAATCTAATGAAAATTTAAAATATATCAGAAAAAAATTTAAATCATACTAGTCCTTTTTAGTTATTAGTAAAAAAATTTTATATACTGTAAAAAAAAGTTTAGAGCAATGTTTCCCAGCTTGAAGTTGGAGGAGCATGTTGCAAGCTGGTTGGGAATTACATGAAAATTATAATCCGAAAAGAACCTGAAAGGTTAAACCTGACAAAAACCTGATTTAAAAAAAAATTAACTCTATAAAACAAGCACAATGATTGCTTTGCAATTATTATGGTGTGTACTAAGTCTGTGGCCTTACGAGAGAGGTCCCTACAAACAAAAAAATTATTTTGTTACCATATAAAATAAATCTTTAAACGATGCCATGTCACATTTATATGTTACTATTTATTTAACAGACATAAAAAACAAATATCTTTTTTTTTTTTTAAAGGAGTTTTATGTCGTGATATATACTATTTTTTGAAAGGCAAAAATGCTAAAGAAAAACTCGATACACATTATGGAGAATTTGTTACATCAAATTCGAAGGTTTAATTTTGGATGGGGGAATTTAAACGTAGCTGTGGGATGAATTGTCTCCGGGTCTTCCAAATAAAATATTACCAAAGGAATGATTGAAAAAAATACACTATATTGTGTTGGATAACCCAAGTTCAAAGTGAATGAGATAGCTGGGCATGCACATCTCAATAGGTGAGCAATATTTTGCATAAACATTTTCATATGACAAATACATGACAAAAGGAAATAGTATAGTTTGAGGATGAAATAATTTCGATACATAGAAAAAGGTAGTAGAATGTTATTAATTATTAACCGTATTACCTAGGGCGTAAAACAGATTCCAATTGTACAAATATCCATGACATTGACGAAACCTGTGGCACCGAGTGCCATACTCTATGGAATTTTCAGAAGTAAAGTGCAAGTCATTTCATCCTTCGTTGCATCATGTGTTCATATGAGATTCAAACACTTTTATGGTCATATGGAACCATTTAGTTGGCAAATAGTTTTTAAATAATTATTTAAATTTTTGTTAAAAACTCATTAACCAGATATCAATAAATTTTCCAAAAAACCTTTTAGAGATATACAATAAAAATTTGTTATTGAGATTTAATGACAAGTTGTTATTGAAAATCAGTTTTTATAAGAAAAAACCCCATAAAGTCTCCAGCCAAATAGCTTTATAATCGATGTGAGACGCTTTATTTTTTGTGGCTGGTCACAATCTCCATCGAATCTCTTCATTTCTAACACAAGTGACTGCACTGGATGCCGCTAACGGATACCAACCTGAATTCTCCTGCATGCTTACTGCCCGCATTGATGATGTGCCAATGTTGCATTGATAATTTGTTCTTCATAATAGAGAATCACATGGGGCCTGATGGCCGAGTGGTTAGCGCTCGGTACCACAGGTATCGGGTTCAAATCTCGGCGTTGCCATGGGTGTTTGTAGTGAATCCATTTTAAACCGTAGGTCCCTGTCTAATAGGATCGTAGAGCGTTACCGGGCACTGTTACTCCGCGTCTGTGGCTTATCATCAAGTTACACGCTCCCTCTGGGTAATGCAAAGTGAGTAACGTTGGTGTCGCCCTTATGGCATAAAAAAGATCATGCTCTATTTGCCAGCTGCATTAGAAGGAAAAAAAATATTATAGAGAATCATTATTGTTGAATTTAGTTTTTAAATATTTAGAATAATTTAAAGTCAAAGTATTTTTTTAAATGCATCGGATTTCTTGGCACATTCAAGAAATATGTTAATGAGCTCACATACAAATTTTTAACAAAAAATGCTTATTTTTAAAAACATCTATGCTAAAATACCGTTTCAGTGAGTATGGCTTTCCATCTCTGCAGTTTGTTTTATCAGCTATAATTCGATTTGCTTAAAAGATCCAATTTTTAATGTCACGTGATTTCTTTTCAAATATCATATCTTTATAAAATCCGAAACATTTTCACTGAAAACTTTACTATCGAAATTATTTAACAGAATACAAATTTCTCTTATGAGTGAGCAGCAAAATATTATCCAACCGTCAACTCACACATCATCATATTTGAACTGTATCATATATATAAAAGACAGACTAGAGATTTATTTTTTATTTCATTGATATGCATGAAAAGAATGTCAGTGGGTGATGAGGGAAGTACATTGTTTTCCAGGTGAATTTTTAAGCTTAACTGCTTTGCATTTGCGGGTAGAAAATCCAGAAAAAATTTTATGAAGAAAAATTCAGAAAACAACCAACAGGCAGCTGAACTTTCTTTACGATTTATTCAATTCCTACTATTAGTTCACACTCTTCCTATATATATCTTGTTCAAAGTTTCAATCGTTACTAAAATACTTTTTATTCGTCCACTCAAGTTCAAATACATTTTTTTAATTTAGCAATGGATGACACTGGATGTGAATACAGTTGTTTCAAATATTAGAGAGTTTTTGCATAACGTTTTTTTTATCGTACGGTATTTTTTTTCTCCCTAGCGCGCATGCTCATAGGAAATTGCGCATGCGTATCTGTAATAATGTTTCATACGAGCATGCGCGCTAGGGAGAAAAAAATACCGGACGATTAAAAAAAAAGCAAAAACTATCTATTAATTCATTAATTAAATTTAATTCATTAATTTTAGTTTTATATGGGAGAAAAAAAAATTATCTTCTCTAAGATATTTAGCAGGATATAAATTTAGGAATAAATACCGTCAATGTCGAAGCGTGTAGATCGTAGGAAAAAAATTTCTTTTTCAGATTATTTTTTCATTCCGTGTTCTAGTCCGAGTCAAGGAGGGAACACAAAGAAAAATGAATCACGTGAATAAATGAGTGAGAGAGATGGAAAGTGTGTATGCGGGAGAGAGATTTATAAAGCACTTTCTGCAATGTAGTGAGAAAAAAAGTAGGAATTGACTATAAAATTCTTTTTTTATATTACTAGTTTTACTCACGTTGTCACAATCATCATCTAGTCTCTTTTCCGAAAGCAGTGACTTTCACAATCACCGTCATCTGATTTGAAACTGGCTAACCATTGGGTTTTAAGTTGGACATTATGTGAATTTTAATTTATTGAGAAATAACTGTGGGTGTTTGTTTATTAAATGGATAATTGATAAAAAATGTTTTGGACATTGATTTACTTAATGCTTTTTTGTATCATCATTAGAAATCACCATCTAATTCAATTCTAACTTTAAATCATCTGTTTGTTTTTATTACAGTGAAATGAAAAAAAATAATTTAAAATTTACTGCTGATAAATATTTTTTCGAGATTTAAACCAATTCAAGAAGAAATATTTAACATTAATTTGAAAAAAAAAAGAAGGTTGAATAATACTATACTCCCGAAACTTTTGATTCCCTGCAAGAATATATTTAAAAAAAGTTTTTAATGTTTTTAAATAATTTATACTCCAAATAAATTTTATTTAATCCTCCATTTGTCGAATCCGTTTCAATTGCAAATGGTCGTAATGTAGAAATATTAACACTTCTGTACCAAAGAATTTCTTTTATGTGTTTCTTTTTAAATATCTTTTTTGAAAGTTTTTTCCTTTTTCCTTTCCAAAATGTTTCTTATAGACTTATATGAATGCTATAATATAAGGAAATTTTTCTCTTATATTAATGTCATAATGAAAGAGATTTTTCTTATATAGATTTATACGAATATCATAACAGAAGGGAATTTTTCTCCTTTAAACTTATATAAATGTCAAAAAGAAAAGCAATTTTTGTGCTTATAGACTTGAAAGAATGTCATAATATAAAGGAATTTTCTCTGAATATGAATTCAGTTAGATTAAAATTGTATTATAGAAATCTCTTTTCTAAACAAGATATACTTACAAATACAAGTTTTCAATTTTATAACATAACTGATTTATTTTAAACTTTTAAAAAAAAATTAAGTTTTAATTTTTGAAAATTTATTTTTTATTTTAATTGAATAATTTTAATACTTCAAACAATAAGCACTATATCCTTTTTATTCACAAATTATTAGATTAAAAACATATTATGAACGACTAAAGACTATTAAAAACAACAGTAAATGTTCAAATCTAACTAATATAATGTGTTGTATGTGTTTCTACACAAATAAAAGAAGCAATTAAATTTAATTCAAGATTTTATTATGTTACAATTATTTTTTATTTTACTAAATAAAATATCAATGTATGACACTTCAGATGATTCCACAATGTAGAAAAGATGTCATACAAAAACAAAAATACAATATAAATTTTCTTTTTCAAACTTTAAAGTGAATTAATAACACAATTTAATAAAATAAGTTTAATGTTTTTAAAATTATTTGTACATCTCTGCATTATCATAAATTAACAATGATATCAATACAATTCTTTTTATTTTAATCTTCATCAATAACATCTGAATACAAATACAAAATTTACACAAGTGATTACAAGCAATGAAGCAACTTTTACAAGGATGAAAAACTTCTAACAGACATCAATACATTTTTATATTTATTATCTTTATGTATTAAAAAATTCAACAGAACAAATGTTATAAAATTATTATGGTATACAAACATCATTTTATTAATTCATTAATTTGAAAATTACATTGTTTGCAATTCTTTTTTTTTGAAGATTTATGATCATTCAAGTTTCAACCAAACAACCATCTTGATTAACAAACTTATTTTGGATAATTATGCAGCAAATGTTTAAGAAACATTTTACCATAAATCTTAATCATCAAAATCATTCAGACAAATGCATCATGAACTTTCATAACAAATATTAGTGTTATCAAGCATATGCGCAATATTTAGTATGTCAAATACAACAGTATTAAGAGCATGAAAACTCATTAGAATCATCTATCTCAATTAGAACTGAATCATACAACACCGAAATTCATTTTTATCATTGATTCGTCCTTTGTAATTCCCATTTTTATATAAATGATACACGTCCACGATGGAGTTGAAATTTTGATACATCAAAATTCCTTTTAAACAGTGAAACCTACTCTCAGAATTCATTCTATATCATTCACTCCATGGATTCAATCCATACCAAAATTCACTTTGACCAATCATCCTTGAACTAGGATTTTCTTCATCCATTCACAACATTTATTCATTCCATACCAAAATTAATTTTCTTCAATGATCTTTGCTGTGATATTTCTTTACAATTCATTCACTCAATAGATTCATTCTATACCAAAATTCATTTTTACCAATAATCTTTGGATATAATCTGGGATAATTCCCTCCGGAATTTTGCTTAATTCATTCAATGAATACATTCCGTACCAAAACTTATTTTTGTTAGTACTTTATCTATTTTGACTTCAACTTTTATACAACTCATGCGTTTCTAACATAAAATCAAATCATTCCACATAAAAATTCATTTTCATCAATGATTCATACACGTGACTTGCATTTCCAAACAAAGAACTTAGATCTCCAAAAAAAACACTAACTAGGGAAAACTAAACAGTCTATCAATAAACATTTGCACAAAAGCTCTAAAAGCAAAGAATTGTTTTTTTTAAAAAAAAGCTATGTGAAATAAAAGCAAATGTTAAAAAAAAAATTTAGATTTATGTAAAGTGAAATAAAGATGTGTTCAGAGCTGAATTAAAAAAGAATTATACTTACTGCTTCTTATTTCACATAAAAACCATAATTTCTCCTCGTCACACGGGTTACTGTATATCTTTAACGAGGTATCAGAAAAAATTCGAACCACTCCGCAGTCAAATTCGTGGTCTGGAGATCCAGATCTCACAGAGGACTCTTCGTCTCTAATGATTATAAATTTAAGAGGTACGGTTCATGTTATTTTATCCATGTTAAACAAACTTCAAGAATACATTGCAAAAGTATGCATCGTATTTAGTATGTACCTTTATTGTGTGCTTTAAAGTACATTGTACCCACTATATTGAATATAATGAGGCGTTGCGGATACGAAGGGCGAACTCAACAAAAAAGGTATTGTAGTTGGGGGATATCTCATTTTTTTTTTGTTTATGCTTTATTATATTGTTAAATTATGAATTTTCAATATTTACTTCCTGTTATGTATGTTCACGTTCAGAAATTCCATCAATTTCAGAACAATCGAAACTTACGGCTAATTCAGGATTACGGAGAAACAATCGCAAAAATCAAAGTCTCTCAGTTTCTACTGCTGGAGGTTACATTGTCATCATCACTGCCAAATCTCTTTAGAAAATTAGAACACATATTTTGTAAAAAGATCCCAACACACTGTCAGAATAGAACTCTCATTTTCTATTCTTCTTCTGTTGTGAATTCTCAAGAAGGTACAGAAAGTATCTCCAGTAAATAAGGAGGAATTCCTAGAAATTTTAACGGAGAAAATAGAGTGGAGTCTTTTTGAACTCAGTGAGTGTGAAATTGCTAACTGATAAGCTTTACTTTAATACTTAATTATTTCAACCGACTATTTATATACACAGAATAGTTAGTACAAAGAACTCCAATTTGTTCGATTGTTACATACATCACTGAATGGAAAGTTTTCAAACCAAAGATTTTTAATTGTAAAATATTTAAATTACATTCATGAATTAGAAATTCTTTATAACTTTATTAGCAACAAGCAGGATAAAGATATTTCTTTGTTAATTTATTATGAACAAATTAAATCATTAAAGCAAAATTAGTATTAGTATGTAAACATTACTTATGTTTACGAATACGATGCAAAATATTTCTAAATAGGTCAGAAACCTTGTGACTTGCATTCTGTTGATGATCTTAGAAGAAGCCATTTAAAATGGGATTTAGATCATCTCAACTGGACAAAACAAAAATGATGCAATATCATGCTCTTTACCTATAAGTCCTGGTTTAGACTACAATGAAATTCCATTACAAATACTGTACTAAAAAGTTTTGTAACTTGCTATCACGCCAGCAATATCTGCGACTTGTCTGCATACAGAGGTGGTGATTTGATAGTTTGAGCCAGAATTGCTTAACTCCATATAGTTTCATAGTACTTTATACTATAGAGACGATATGCTTGCACTTATATTTGTCCCTTTTGTGCAGCCATGGTAGTTGTTTTTTATAAATAATAATTTTCCAGATTTCTAAGTTATCATTTCTTTGGGGCCTCATACCTTGTACCTCACATTTTTGATCAAAAGACTTAAGTATAAACAATAATTTATCAGGAAGAACTAAGCAATCTATCAATAATTGCTTTCACAAAAATTCCTAACTCAAAGAATTGTTAAAAAGATCTATCAATTTGAGCAATCAAAGCAAATATTTAAAAAAAAAATAGTTTTGTGGATTGTCCATGACAATCACCACACTTCAATCCCATAGAGCATGCATAAGATATACTAGAGAGATTATGTATAGGATATGCTAGAGAGGATAGCTATGTATTCACTTCCTGACCCTATTAGAAACTTTCGAAGCTTATAAAACATCTTCTTTATACAGGGGTGTCGTAGAGAATCTTATTCTTTTTATGAATGAAAGCTGTGGTGTGTGAATGTTACAAGTAGTTGTAGTAATCATATTTTATTAACAAATCTCAACCATTGATCTTATTTGCAGGCAACAATCCTACTTTTATGTCATATATAATATGTAATGGCCATTCTCTATATTTCTAGACGTATCTTTTATTCTATGGCATAATATGAGAAAATTTCATTAATTTTAAATAAATTGTTTCCATGCTATCCGCTTTTTTTTAAATTCAACTTTTAGGCACCAACGTACTCTATGTCGCATCTATATTGCAATCTGTAGTATTTAATTTCACAAACTTATTTTTATAAGCATTATATCAGTGAAATATGATACAAAAGTGACAATATACCAAACCATTTGAAATTTTAATACATAACGTGCAAAGAAAAACCATAGCCAATTATTTTGAAATAAGTTATTTTTCAAATTATAATATTCATTACCCATTAATGTACCGCCATTTGCCATTTTTCTTTTCCAAACCAATGTAGATTCCACCGAAAAATCTACCATTAAAGAACGCTTGAACTACTTCTTCCAGATCAGATTCGTTCTTTACTTTCATAAGGTGTCCGTCCGGACAGCTGGTGAGGCCCTTTTCGTATGATTTGTAATCTTTCAAAACAGCCAGGCAGCGGCCATCATAGTTGGAATAGTACAAATTTGGACTTTCGCAGGCTAAAGAAAGAATAAGATCGTTATAAAAAAAAGTGTTAAAAATCAATCGTTTAATGAAGTGATCGATATAAAAAGAAGTGTCACAAAAAATTGGGGAGATAGAATTTTCCACAACTGGCTACATTATTTACATTCCTTCATAACCGCACCAAAAAAGGGATTTAAATAAATGTAGCACATATTTTCTGAATGCTTCTCAACTTCATACTTTCGCAACTGTGTCAATGTACGCATATTTTCCCCACCTAATTCCTAACATAATGCACTATGAACACCAATTGGTTAATACAGGGTGTCTAAGTACCAGGTTGATAAATTTCTAGGGGGAATAAATTACACCTACGCGACTCGGAAACACATAGCATTTTTGTATTGGAAATGCTTTCCATACACAGCAAATGTCATATGAACACGAGAGTTTCATATACTTTAAGTACAAGTGTGACGTGTATTTAGTACAAGTTTTTAGTGTGTGACTCTTCATTTCACACATCGAAGCAGCGATAGTAGAGTAAGTGATTTAACGATGGTGGAGACACGGTGATTCAACTGTCATTTAACAAACTTTGAAGGGTGGTACAGCTTACTGAAACATACATTTTTTTTAATATAGGAATGTAGGGTTGGAAGTGAGGCGTTGATGCATGAACACAAAAAAGTGAGACACGAAAAGAAAAACATTGTTTATTTAACAACATCATTGCAAAGTGCTTCTATAATTACAATAAATGCTCAAAACTGCGACCTCCAACTACAGGCTTGGTAGAATCGAACGAGTGAGTGGTTGACAGTCCCAAAACTACCAGGCATTTCACGCAGCCGCAATGGATAGTCGGGCAACGAGATCGTCAATTGGATCAAATGTAGTCTCGTAAATGGAACCACAGTTACCATCGGGGATGCCAGCCAGAAGACTTAAAACTCGTCGCGAGTATCAATTGGAGAATTATATCTGCCTGATCGTTTGAAGTTGTGTTCGTTGTTCAACGCATTCACTTCCTATCTTAAGTTTTTTTTTTTCATAAATACAGTGTTTTTATAAGCATTATTGATTAATAAGGCTAAGCAAAGGTCTTAAATCATAATGGGATAAAGTTTTACCATAACTTATATGTATCATAAAAGGAAATTTACGTTCAAATGCATAAGTAGAATAGTTACGTAATTCATCTTTTTCGCAGAGCAAAGCAAAAGAATGTATGCAGTTCATTGGAACTACATAAAATTCAGACTCCAATCTCACGATTCCACAATCCTTTCCTTTGATAGGAAAGGATTTCCACACTGTGTACTGACTTTCGAGAAATGGATTGTCCTTTTCATCGACAAATACCCAGGTATCATCATCTATAGTAAAAAAAAAAAAATAAATGCATATGATTCATCTATACAGCAATATAAATAGTACAGCTATTAAATTAAATTTTGTTTAAGTAAGAACATCTAACATTTGTTATTTTTTTAAAGCATGGTTATACACATGCTTGCATAGTTATGCTTTGCAGTAGGAGAAATGAATGAGTGAAAAGTTTGGTACTGAACTAAGATTACATGTTGTCTCCAAATTTTTGAAACAACAATAAAACCAAGTTATTCGCCACGGGAAGAGCAAACATGTATCTAATTCAGCATTATCCAGGGCTCACAAAGAGAATGTTCTGGTGCACTGATTTCTTATTATGCTACTGCAATTTTGTATTTGACAAAGACTGGCATTGTCTAAAGTATTTGAAGAGTCTCTAGTATTGGAGTCTAGAGTAACAGTCATTTCTCTCTTTTTCGAACCTATTGGGAAATTTTTCAAGTTTAAGAATTTATTTTTATTATCCATGATTGTAATTTGTTTAAGAAATTAAAATCTCTACAATGTTTTGAAGCGCAAACTTCACAAATTCTGTGTGATCCACAACCTCCTCATAAGTAGCTCTCTATAACTATAGTCAAGCATAGCTTTTGATGTGACATTGCAGTTTTGCAATTCAGCATTTTGATCGTTACGTTTATTAAATTATCTTTATTTTCTTTGCTGCAGCTTATGAACACTTCCAATTTTGAACAATTTCTTACTTTTTATTAGATAAATCTGAATATGAGAGAGTTCAGAATTTTTGCATTACGAAAATTAGGATAGTTTTATTATGCAATTTGCGTGTAGCGGATACCGGTAAAGACTTTTCTCATGTCAAATGCAACATGATGTATATATGATACAGTATACAACATGATGTATATATCGTTATATATATATATATGATGAACAGCATATGATGTTTTTAACTCATTCCTTAACAATTCTCCTTGTTCTTTGTTCATATGTGTGCTTATATATATATATAATGAATTTCGTGTATTAAATACAAAACGATACTTTTTCCAAATTCATTCCTGCTGGTCCTCTCCATTCCTACGTACGCTCCGTCAGGAATCCATATTGCTGCTGCCCTAGCAATTGCATTTGCCAGAGGATCCTTCATGTCTGGTGTCAGAGGACGTCCGAACAGCTCTCCGTCTTTTTGGTGGCAGTACTCTTCCTTGGGGATGCGTGATGTTGGCTGCGCCAAGTGAAGGCAAGTGTCTTCTGACGCTTTAAAGTAATCACTGGGACAACCTGCACAGGATTAGTGTTGTTTTATATTAACTATCTCTAAGTACATCTATCTAAGTCAGGGATGCATAGATTTTGGGGCCATGCGAGAGTTACTACCTTTGCTATTCTAACAGTTCACATTATACATCAATTCTAATTTAAACATTTTGCTTGCACTTTTAGAAAAATATTTAGTTTACAAAGAAAAGTTGAAATACAGAATAAGAACTGGTTATAGTTTGATGAAAAGTAAATGCCTTCTGACATCTTAAATTAATCATCAGGCAGACTTGCAGAGGATTAATGTTAATGTATGCATGTAAATATGTTTTTCTAAATATTTACAGGCTTTTATTATTAGAAAACAATAATCCTGTTTTGGTTGTCCTGATGATTACTTTAAGTCGACAGATGGCATTTATCTTCTCATTAAATTAGAACCGAATCACGTTTTGTATTTCGAACTTTCTTCGAAATTGACTGATAAACATCTGCTTAATATTTATGAAAAAATTTAATGTCCTAATTATACCCGTGTCTACATGTGGGTCATTTTAAAGGCAAAATTTATGTATCAATTTGATTTTAAGTCTTGTGGTATAGCTTTTAAAACACTTTTACAAAAGTAAAACGTGAAACCTGACTTAGATCTAATTTTAAAAATATATAAATGTCACCCGGTGCCTAAATATAATCAGAACAATATTTGCATAGTAAATAAATGTAAGCATGTTTGTGTATATACTTATCTTGATGATTAGTAACGTACACAATTGTGCAAAGATGTGAAAAAATAAAATCAAATTTGTTAAATTTTCAGTAAAACTTCTAAATAAGTTTGGTGTCCTAATAATACTTGAAAGAATGTTTACACAAACTTCGGACTGCATGCAGGAACACCATAGATTTTCTGGTATCCTATGCCTATATATATCAGTTATTCTTAATACACCTTAATTATTATAATTATTACCTTTAAATATTACCATTAAATTTTACTTTAAATTTTACCATCAATATACGTTATATGTCAGTTTTACTTAAAAATCCTTTGCTATACTTTTCGAAAGACTATAACTTTTGATAAAATAATAAAACGAGGAACATGACCAGAATCTAGTTTAATCAGAACAATGAACACTAGAAAAATGCTCTATTCCGGCTTTATTTGAGAAATTTTTTTATATTTTTTTTAATTTTTTATTTTACTTCTTTACTTCTTTTTTTAAAAAAACTAATTCTTTATATCCTTTTTAAAAAAACTCCTTTATATCCTTGGACAAACGTGTTGGCTGTGAAGACATTAGAAGTTTTCGAATGTTTGTT
This sequence comes from Caerostris darwini, assembly GCA_021605075.1. NCBI lineage: Eukaryota > Metazoa > Arthropoda > Arachnida > Araneae > Araneidae > Caerostris > Caerostris darwini. The sequence goes on along the minus strand of BPLQ01007013.1, from coordinate 377,370 downwards.
TCATGCATTTCTCATGTATTTTATGGAATTTACAGGCATATAGGCATACTCCATTTTAAAATTATATTTAACTAAATAGTTGTAATATTTTCGGGACATTAACTAAAATGCACAAGCCTATTTCGGACAAAAGTTTGAGCAAACAAATATTTTTAAAAAAATTGATAAATCGAAACCATTTATTAAATCACATTTGGATTATACCAAAAATTGGATAAAATATGAAGACATTTACTAAATCAATGTAATACCACTCCTCAAATACTTCATTTACATTTTTTGTAGTCATGGATGAAAAAACAATTTTTTCTACGGTGCGTAGACTCTACAAGTCTCTATAATTTATAGTCTCTGTAGTTTCCTTCTTTAAGTCATGGCAGACTAAAACTGATTATTTTTTTTAATTTCACGCAACTGGTTCTTAAATAAATTATTATCCGTCTTGGTATTAATTCTCCCAGTTTCATGTTCTAATTCAAATGAACACATATGATTATATGGGACGTGAAGTCGTTATAAAGCAGTGGTAGAGTAAGTGATATCATTTTCGAATAGAAATTATACCATGGAATAGGAATTTTACCCTTTTTTTTACAAACCATCCAGATACTAGGGGGTGATGCCATAGCTTTCTATTTTCTCTTTATTATTATGAATGCATCGTATATATATTTTATATGGAGATTTTGCACTTTAGGTTTCATATTTCGCCAAGTCTCTTTTGAGCGCCAAATGACAATCGCCAAAGTACGATAATTGTTTCCACTCGGCTTTTTCCATCTAACCTCGTGTTTTATGATTCATATCATTGTTAGTGTTTTTTTTTATTTATTTATTTATTTTTTGTTTGATTTTTTTATTATTATATTTTTCCGTCTGTTCGTGTTTAATTATTATATTTGTCCGTCTGTGCATGGTTAATTATTATATTTGCCCGTCTGTTCGTTTTTAATTATTATATTTATCTATAATTAATATGTCTGTATTAATATATCTGCTTGTATTTAATTATTATATTTGTCTTTAACTATTATATCTAATTTGATAAATATAGATAGTTATTAAAAATAAATATAATAATTAAACACGTCTGTTCGTGTTTTTATTAATTCATTAATCTTGTTTTTTATGATTATCATACCAGTATGCTAATGCTCTTATTGTGCTTATCTGATTGATTTTGGTGTTACTTTTGGATTATCTAACTGATTTTTGTGTATGTCAACATCATTTGATGGCATATCTGAACTTTCCTAAATTTTTTAAATTTAAAATTGTGTTTTCTATGTTTTTTTTATTCATTTGATATGGTCGTTGACGAAAATTGTAAAACTCTTTTGACAAGTGTTAAACAATTTAAATTATTAAAAAAAATATTTCTCTAATCAGATATTATATTGAAAAGAGACTAATAAAGTTGTTTTGAATATTCAAATAATCATACCTTTTAGCAAATTCGTACCCTGTACAAATTCATGCCAATTAGCAAATGCGAATATATACAACTAACCTTCATTTTATATATAATAAATAAATATTGAATTAAGAATTTAAATGTAATTTATTAAGATGCATTTCTGTAAAAAACAACAATACTTAAGTTCAAGGGAAAATTAATCCTTTACTTACTTTCTATGACTTTGAGCAGAACAAGGATCCAAAGTGAAGATGGACGATACATTTTGCAAATGAAGATGTCCAATGTTGTTTCTTGGTTAAATAGAGCTCTCTTGTGGCGTGACTGCAGCAAATTGTTAAGACGCAGCACTTAAATGGTGACACGCCGCTTTCGAATTTGATTTCCCTTTGGATTTATAAAGTTCTCATGTACAATACTGTTATTGGAAGCATAATAGTAGTTTACATAAATTAGGCGTACTCTGGAGCTTTTATTTCTATACTTTATTATCTTTAAAAGCATCGAGTCTTATATGTTAGTATATGGTAGTCATAGATATTTGGGACAAATAATTGCGTAACATAACTTAATTGCATAGAATTATCTAAAAGGATGCCATTTCTAACGTTTTTAATAATTTTGAGTGCTTACTTAGATATTTTATATTCTAACTTAATCGCTGTCTAAGATAGTTCGTGATATAATGTAAGCAATTTACCTGAAATGAGGTGTAAAATATTCAGCAATAATGTTATGAGTAATAAAATTTAAAAATAAAATAAAATCCGTGTTATACTAATGAACAGATATATCTCAATTTCTTGAAAGACTAAAAATGAAGAGTAGCACTACAAATGTAATCAGGAATCGCAATAAAAAATCTGTTCACATTTCGAAAAATAAATGTAAGACATGTCAAAATCGATTCAACATTAATACTTTCGCTATCCGTCATATGAGGATGTGTTGATAGTTATTGCACCGCTGTAGTAGTGAATTTAACCAGAAGAGGATTTAATGTTTATAACAAATACGATTAAAATGTGGTAATAAAACATGATTATATGACTATTTAGTAATATTTAGATCTTTCCTAATTTTGACTACGCGCCAGAGCGTGATAAGCACTAGAGATGTAAAATTATTTACTATATGCCCCATTATGCGCTGTCCAAAATGTGTAAAACTTAAATAAAATAGTAAAAATAAGTAACAAAATCCATTTCTTTTGTATGATACTTTATCACTAATAAATATTTAATATGAATGAATTATACTATAACTGCAAAACTTGGAGAGAAATGAATTCTTCATCGTTACCATAAATCCCTTGGTTTCCCGACCGAAAGCTAAACCAACATATTTGCAATTAAAGGCTTATTCGATTGTATTTTTCTTTTTTTAGGACGGACGGACGGATGGAAGGACGCACGGAAGGAAGGAAAGAAGGATGGAAGGAAGAAATCGTACGTATGTTATATTCTTTTATGTTTACGTATGTTTCAAACATATGTTATATTCTTTTTAAGTTGAATGGTTAAATTCTTATTAGGTTATTAAATTCTTCTTAATATTAAGTATTTCAATTCTTAAAGTTTAAATAAACTCATATATATTTACCTGATACGTTTACTTTTTCATACAATTCTTCTTAATACACTGAAGTGACAAAAGTCATGGGATAGCAATATGCAAATTTTCAGATGGCAGTAGCATCGCGTTGAACAGGTATAAATGCGCAGTGCTTTCGCAGAGCTTTCATTTCTGTTCAAGTTATTCATGTGAAGAGGTTTTGACGTGATGATGACCGCACGACGGGAATTAACAGACTTTGAACGCGGAATGTTAGTTGGAGCTAGCGCATGGGTCATGCCATTTCGGAAATCGTTAGGGAATTCAACATTCCCAGATCCACTGTGTCAAGAGTGTGCCGAGAGTATGAAATTTCAGGCATAACATCCCACCATGGACAGCGCAGTGGTCGACCGCCTGCACTTAACGACCGAGACCGGCGACGTCTGCAAAGAGTCGTAAAGTCTAACAGACAAGCAACACTGCGTCAAATAACCGCAGAAATCAATATGGGACGTACAAAGGACTTGTCTGTTAGAACTGTGCGGAGAAATTTGGCTTTCTTGGGCTATTCCAGCAGAAGACCGACTCGAGTGCCTTTACTGACAGACCGACATCGCTTGCAACGACTCTCGTGGGCACGTGAGCATATCGGTTGGTCCCTAGATGAATGGAAAACCGTGGCCTGGTCCGATGAGTCATGATTTCAGTTGGTAAGAGCTGATGGTAGGGTTCGAGTGTGGCGCCGACCCTACGAAGCCATGGACCCAAACTGTCAGCAAGGCACTGTTCAAGCTGGCGGTGGCTCCGTAATGGTGTGGGCTGTTTTTTCATGGCATGGACTTGGTCCTCTGGTGCGACTGGACCGAACATTGACTGGAAATGCTTGGACTTGGACGCCGCAGGCGTGCCCCTGACCCCATCACACAAGGTGACGCTACAGTGGTTTTAGTACACACCTGCGGAAAGGGAGGATTGTAGCCACCAATGGCCGTGACGGCTTTGGACAGCCGGATGCCTTGTTAGCAATTCATCACTAGGAGTTACCGATTTGGTTGGGTCCCGGTTGATACTAACCAACCGAGCTTTCCAAACCAATACGTGAGGAGCCTGTGCAGGCTCTTGTTTTTGGCTTATATAAAACTAAGAGGGGAAAGATAGATAGGGAAAATTTAAAAAAAGACAAAAATTATTAAAATTAAAAATAAAATTATGAAAAACTAGAAAATAATTACAATTAAAAAAATAAAAAATAGAATAAAATGAATTAGTAGTAAGAACGTCACACGACTGTTCTGTACTATGTTTAAAAGTATAAACATGTTGGAGCTTTTTCAATAGAAATGATTATGTTACTATATAAATAGAAATAGTTGAGTATTTACTGTTTAACAAATAATTAGATACTTATGATAATGGAAAATAAGATAAATATTTAGTTTTACAGTCGACTATGTGTATACATAGTTTCTCGTGCAGGGAAGTACAAATCTTCTTATCAATCTTTATCACTGTTTTTTGAGTCTAAGTTTGGTTGATTTTTCTATTGTTCTTTTTATTGTTTGGTTGACTGTTAGTTTTATTATGTTGTGCTGGTTATATAATCAATGTTCTCATCTAAGAATGTCATTATTTTGATTATTTTTTCTTTAATTTCTTGCATTTAGCTGCTTTGATGGCCCATTCATGATATGATGTTGGTGGTGGATCTTCTTCATGGTTGAGGTCGGTTAATGGACATGAGAATAGATAGTGGTCTGGTGATCCTGATTCTCCGCACAAGCATGTATCGTTGTCTGTTATACAGAATCTGTGTAGGTAGGTTGGGAATGGACCTTGGCCTGTTACGAAATATGTAATTAATAAATTTGTAGACATGTTATGTGACACTTTTGGTAAGAAATTGTGTGTTCTTCTGCCGGTGGTGGCTGTATCCCATTCCTCTTGCCATTGTTGTATGAGAAGTTGTTTTAGTTGGTGTTTGAGGAAGCTTTTTGGAGTGGGTAGGCTTTCAGATAATGTGTTTGGGTTTGTTGTTGCGTCTTTTGCTAAATAGTCGGCTCTTTCATTGCCTACTATTCCTGAATGAGCTTTAATCCATTCTATTGTTAATAGTTTTGGCCGTATTTCTTGAATTTCGTTTCTGATTCTTTGTACGAGTTTGTTTTTATTGAAAAACTTCTTGATGGCCTGGAGCGACGACATGCTGTCGGTTTTGATGCTGATTTGAGAAAAGTTCTTTTCTTTTACCCATTGCAGTGCTTTTAGGATTGCTAGAAGTTCTGCTTGGTAGACTGAATTTTTGGTATTGAGTTTGCCTTGCCAGTTGTACATTTCTTTATCTTTTTCGTATGCAACAAACGCAGATCCCACCTGGTGGTCTATTTTTGAGCCATCTGTGTAGATTATAATGTTGCTGGAGTTTCGGAAATTTTTTATTGTGGTTGATGGTTTTGACCAAGGTGGTTCTAACCATTGTGAGATCTGTGTGTCGTAGTCCATTGCGTTGAAGTGTGTGCGGCCAAGCTTGTCGTTTCTGCCCAATCTTGTAACGTTTGTCATTATAACCTCCTTCTTTACCATGAGGTGTAGAGGTAATAGTCCGCTCAGAATTAGCAGTGTCGATGATGGTGTAGTTCGGTACGCTCTGGTTATTTTTAGTGTAAAAAGTCTCTGAATTGTTGATAGTTGTGCTATTTTTTTATTGTTTAAGTTTTCAGCCCATGTTGATGCCGCATAACAAATTCTTCGCTCTGCCACTGTTTTGTACCAAAGTCTTGTTAGTTTAGGGTTGACTCCCCAGTTTCTTCCCGACATTACCGCCAGTTTATTTGCTTGTTTCATTAGATCACTTTTTAGCTTTTGTAGGTGTGGGATGAAGTTGAGGTTTTTATCTATTGTTATTCCTAAGTATTTTAAGTTGTTTACACATTTTACTTTCCAACCCTCATATTTTAGTATTGGCATTCTTTTGATGTTCCCTTTTTTCCCTAGTATTAGGGCTTGTGTTTTATCTTGTGAGATTGACAATTTTTCTTCTATTGCCCATTTTGAGAACTGCTGCAATGCTTTGGTGGCTTTCTTCTCCAGGTCTCTCCTGTTGTTGCTTGTTATGATAAATATGAAGTCGTCCGCAAAGGCCTGCAGATCGACATCTTCGTCCCATTTGTTTTAAGTATTTTATTTGCTATTATTGACCATAGAAATGGACCCAAACAGGAGCCTTGTGGGCAGCCTTTCTGTAAATCATAATGTATTTTTGTATGGCCATAGTTGAATTCTATTCTTCTATTTTGTAGATAGTCTCTTATTAAAAGTATGTAGTTGTTTGGGGTGTTGTCTTGTATTAGAGTATTCAGTATTGACGGCCACCAAATAGAATCGAATGCACCTTTTATATCTATTGAGATGAGAATTGTGTACCTTGAATGTTTCCTATTATCGTAGACTTTTTCCATCAGGTGTTGTAGGGCATGTTCCGTTGAGATGCTGCTTTGGAAGCCAAATTGATTTTGATGAAGTAATTTATTTGTGTGGTAATGATATTGTAGCCTATTAAGTAAGATTTTCTCGAAAACCTTTCCGATAGTAGGGAGTAGTGAAATTGGGCGGTAGGAGTTTGGGTCTGTTGAGACCTTAAATTTCTTGTTGAATAAGACTACTTCCGCATATTTTAGTTGTATTGGGAAGCAATGAAGTTGCAGACATTTGTTAAAAAGGGAATTTAGAATCAATGGTTGAGCCTCATGTAGTAGTTTTACTATATTGCCATCTAGTCCATCTGGGCCTGGAGCCTTATTTTTTGGAAGAACCTGTAGGACGTAGTTGAGTTCATCTTCTGTTATATTTGGTGTTTGGTCTGTTGCAAGTTTGCTTAATTCTTCGATGGTTGTAGTCTGTCTAATGAGTTGGTGGTGGTTGTTATCCTTTTGGATGTCATCTTTTTGGAATAAATGCTGAAGGATATTTTGAATATTTAATGTGCTATTGTCCGAATCGATAGTTCTTGAAATATTTGGTGGTTTGAAAAATTTGTCAAAGGCTGTTTTGTAAAGTGGACCATATTTGGATGTTGTTTCTGTGCAGACTGGAAATGCTTATGTTCAGCTACTTGGAGATCACTTGCAGCCATTCATGGACTTCATGTACCCAAACAACGATGGGATTTTTATGGATGACAATGCGCCATGTCACCGGGCCACAACTGTTCGCGATTGGTTTGAAGAACATTCTGGACAATTCCAACGAATGATCTGGCCACCTAGATCGCCCGACATGAATCCCATCGAGCATTTATGGGGCATCATCGAGAGGTCTGTTCGTGCCCAAAAACCTGCACCATCAACGCTTTCACAATTATGGACGTCTATCGAGACAGCATGGCTCAATATTCCTGCAGAAGACTTCCAACGACTTGTTGAGTCCATGCCACGTCGAGTTGCTGCACTTCGCCGGGCGAAAGGAGGACCGACACGATATTAAGAGGTATCCCATGACTTTTGTCACTTCAGTGTAATTAACATTTATATTTAATGTTAAATAAATTCAAAACGGCAATTAAGAAATAGTGAGAATTTTTTAAGGTAACTGTTAGAAAATTTATGATGTCAATGCTTATAACTTTAAGCGTCTGGAAAGTGATTGCTGAACACTGATAATGCTTTATGCTTTAACTATTTCAGGCCTGGAATTTGTTCTTATGCCAAATATATTAAAAATTAATTATAATTTTTTTCTAATTGCACGCGTTAATATGTTCGTTCAGTCCAATTTCTGAATTGTCAAACAATCCAAGTTATAGTTCAATATTTATTTCAGAAATAACTTTAAGTAGTTAGAATTACCCAAAAAATCTGTAGAATCTTTGTATAGTTTAATTAAATAAATAAAATTATAGCTATCCTATCTTTTTCTTCTTCATTGGTTTCGAGACAGAAGATGTTTTATTTTTACCAGGGCTCGAACCCAAACCTGTGGCACCGAGCTCCAGAAGCTCTTCTATCCACAAAGTATAATTTAATGTAATTTCTAAGCCCTACAGCATTATCTACATTTTCATCAAACTCAAATCAGTCCCCAAAAGTTGAAGACTGAGAAAAAGAATCGATCTTTTATTTTTTAAATAATATTTAGCACCTGGAATTAATTTTAAAAAAATAGGCTTCTATAAATATTCTACAGTGTTTTATCAGAAAGGATGCATCACATTTCTCATACCCATCTGAATATACTCCCATATATATATACCCCTTAATTTTTCACCAATGATTATTTTCGGTTTATTGCGATAAAACATGCTTAAAATTACCATCACTATTTGAAACGCTGCTTCAGAACTATTTGGGTTTCGGGTTCAAGTTCCAGCTGTGCCATGTATGTTTGTAGTGGTTCGGAATACACTTTAAACTGTAGGCCCCGGTCTGTTTACCTCTCGCGTGCACAAGATGATCGTACAGCGACAAACTAAACCAAATCAGAACTATTTGTTGAGAGTTACTACAAGTTCTATTATATCCAAAAAATAAAACCAATTTTCAGTTTATAATTCCCGGGGCCTTATGGAATTTCATTTTTTTTTTTTCTTTTTTAGGTTACTGGCACTTGACATTTGTGTGAAATTTGACGTCAAAATATTCATTAGTGTTTGAGTTACGCTTGGTTTTGTGAGACGCTAAAACTGATTCCGGCGATTTTTGAAATGTCTGAATGAATTGAGCAAAGAACTTGCATTCAATTTTGTTTGCGGAACCGTATAGAATGTTGCAGAAGGCATTCGGTGAGCATTCCTATATCGGAAAGAAATGGTTAGAAGTTGTATAAACATTTCAAAGAAGGCAGAGAACGCGTTGAAGACGAAGAGCCCTCTGGTCGATCATCAACTTCAACCGACGAAGCTCGCGTCCAAAAAATTAAAGATTTGGTGCTTGCAAATTTGTCGATTTACAATTAGAGACCTTGCTGAGGATGTTGGAATTTCAAAAGGATCGGACAATTCCATTTTGGTCCTCGAACGCGTCAAATCTCGATTGGTACCGAAATCACTGAATGCACTAGCTCACTCTGCATTGATTTTTCGTGGCTTATTGATTTCATAAAATGAAATCCATATCGTTCCACGACCACCGTATTCACCTGATTTAGCACCGTGTGACTTCTGGTTATTCCCTAAACTGAAAAGACCACTCCGGGGACGCCGTTTTGAGTCAATTGAAGAGATTCAACGTGAATCGACGCGCGCTTTGAAGGCCATGACCCCAAAATGACTTTTTAGATGCATTGAGGATTGGAAAAAAAGTTGGCATAAGTGCATTGTGTCGGGAGTGGATTACTTTGAAGGCGATGAAATAAATTTGGAAGAATAAATAAAGAGCATTCGAAAAAAAATAATTGGTCTTAGTTTTTGGGCACAGTAGTGTGCTAGTTTAAAAAATGTTGGAAAAAAATTAAATAATTCCAGATACAAATCAATTATTTTTTTTTTTGCTTTCAAGCGACATTAATAAGTGTGTTTAGATGTATTTTACTGAAATATTTGTTGCTTTTTAGAATATAATTAACCTAAATATTCATATATAACAATAATCCCTTCACCAAAGTACACACATTAGTACACAATAAAATAATAAACAATCACATAAACATTTTATTTTGATGTTTTAAAAACAATTTCAGTTGTACTATTACATTAATTACAATGCATTACATGTAACAAGTATGCTAATATAACATAAAAACAGCATTTCATAAAACTATACCATTAACTATATAAATGTCACAACCAAACGAATTGTTTTTTAATTTACGCAAAAGCAAATTATTATAAAAATATTCAAATTGATATGTAATATAATCAATTAGAATACGACCACAGATTGCGTGGAATATTGGCTAGCGTCCAAGTTGAGCGGATTCAGAAAGAGTAACGTCATAGGGGGAAGAAATGTCATTTAGGAGATATTTTAATTGCAAAAAAAAAATAGTTTTAAGTTGTAATCATTTTTAAATTACATCATGTTAAAAGGAAAATTTAACATGGTGTAATTTAAAATGATGAAACATATTATGAAAAAAATATTCGCTAAATAATATACTTTTTTTTTCCAACTCAGTTTCGCGCAGAGTACATCTGATTAGCACCCCTAAAAGTAATCGATTCATCCTTTTTCGTCGTCAAACCGGATGTTTACCATTCCACGCAATCTGTGGCGAACTATATAATAATTTTCACATGTTTTCCTATAACTGTAACATAATTTTGAGGATCTTCTAATCAGCATCAAGGTCGTAAAAAGAATTACAAAAGGAAAAAAAAAGGAACACTACAAAAATGAAACAATTGCCTCCAAGAGGCAAATTTTGTAACTAAAGAGACGTTGTGATCACATATATTTTTTCACTGTTTTTGATGTGATAACTTAATATCAGCGATTTATGAAATAATATAATGTTGTAGCTGATGATGATATGTGTCATAAAATTAGTGAATTCAGGTTTTATTTTTTAAATCCTCTATGGATCATTACAATAAAGATTCAGTTTAACAGTTGACATAAACAAAATAACTTACAATTTTCTTCACACCAACTAAGATTCATAACCAATTCTATACACGTTTAAAAAGCAACATATGTTCAACGACATTTCACATACCACAAAATTTCTCATTGGTTTTCCTCATTCACTTTTTTTATTTTAGTGGAAGCACATTTTGTTATTCAGCAACCAACACGGAAGAATGGACGGACATAACAAATTATTAATCAAGTTTTTGCAAGAACATCGCCACTGCATCACACAATCAATAAAAAAAATTCACAGTACATATTAGTTAATGGAACCTATCAATAACCCAATGCTTTACTGTTGCTCCAATGCTTGTTTCTTCTGACTTCTGCTATTTCTTGTCTTCGATCCAATTGATTTAGTTTTTTATTGCTGTGGATTCCTCTGTCATTGCCTGTTCGAGAAAAAAAATTGAACAAAAATTTTATAAATTATTATGACAGTTATAAATAGTACATACTTTTAAATCAAGCAAAACTTTACAAGGGTAAGGCATCCTCCACAAAGGAACATTTTAGTTTGATGATTACATAATTTCGATACAGAGAAAAAGGTATTTATCTCCTCATTAAACGAGTATTAAGTGAAATACTTTACAGCAAGTACAAAAAGTACTATCTTTGAAATTTGATGCATGTTTTTTTTGTTTTTGTTTTTGTTGTTTGTTTGTTTGTTTCTTTTTAAATTTATTCTGATCTGTTCCTCATATCGTATAATTCTGAAATAATATATATTTCTAACTTCTTTCCTGCAATTTATTATTTATTGTTCACCATTCATTTCTGTCTCGATTACAGTTTCTTCTACCTGTCAGGATGGTGATATTTATTTTTTCTTCTTATAACAATTTAATTCAGATTGTTTATACAAGATGGCGCAGATTGCAATACTGGAGACAGGAATCATGCAAGAAAATAAAAGAAACTTTTTCTACTAACAGAGATTCCATCTATGTTGACTGATAAATTAATAATCGATTATAAGGTAAGCTGCACTAACAAGTATACATCACAAATTTTATGCCCTATAGCAAGTTTCTTTTTGTTTGTTTAACATCTGTGGCCCTCATATCACTTATATATACCATAAATAGCCCGTCGATGGGTGAACAATGCCTTCAGAGACGACTGTCTAGGGCAGGGACGGGCAAACTTTTTCGGTCGTGGGGCGTAGTTTGCCCATCCCTGGTCTAGGGTAAATGCCTCGCATTTGCGTGCGTGTGGTAGAAACACCAGAAAACTCCTACCAGGCAGCTCGACTATCGATGCAAATATTGACTTTACAGATATTGTCACAATCACCATCGAGCCTCCTCGTTCCTGAAAGCAGAGACTTGCAGCCAGCAGGATTCCAACCGCGGCCTTTCTCCACGCTAGCTGGGCACTTTACTATAATCTTTGATGAAATATTCAATTTTGTTTTGCTATTTAGCACCATCTGTGTGTGACATTTTCAATTATTTTTTTCTGCATCCCAAAAATAAGATGCACTTTCAAGAAGTATGTTTCCTTGAAAACAATATTCTCGAATACCATTTCGTTAATTCTTTATTAATATTTGAAATGCTTAAGGATTTTTTATAAACAGAATTTATATACGCGCAATGGACAATAATTGTTAATTACTGTTAAATATGTATTCTGTATTTTAATAAAATTATGATTTCTTAGTACTCTTTTTTCCTATTTTTATTTAGAATACATTATATTTTTTCTCTATTAGCAGTAATTTTTATTAATAGAGAAAGCAAGTTTAACATTCTTTTTCATAAAAATAGCGTAATGAATAAACTGAAAGAATAGATGAACTTATTTTTATGAAACTTACACATATTTTTGTTGTAAACAAGGACTTCTGAATCAGAACTTGTTCCTCTTCCTTTTCTTACTCTCAGAGAAGGTAGAATACCAAATCTTTTCTTCAGCGGTTCTTCAAATTCTTCGACTTTTTTTAACTTCTGCAATCAAAATTTTTAATAATTTCTGAATTAATTTACACACAAAACTAACATCAAAATATTTATTAGTTTTATATACAGGGTGATTAAAATGAAAGTCTCACTTTCAAAATGCTGTAAAAAAAAGAAACAATCATCACAATGAGTTCAAATTTGAACTGAAGATACTTGAAGAAGATAGAAACGGTATGGCATCAAAAAGAGTTCCAAAGTGTATTAATAGATGGCGCTGTGGGCAATATAACGAAAGTGAATTCGGCCGCCAGTGATATTTTGAATCGAAATGACAACGCATTTGGCATGAGTTGCACATGAAACCAACTGTAGTGTTCAATGTGCTTGATTGCTACATTTTTTTTTTTTTTTTTTTAACGGAAAAAATTACTTCCAAGTCATTAAACTGTTACTGGAAAGCCCATCCACCACAGCAAGGTCATACCAAATTCGATGGGAAAAATTGGTAGAACTTTTTTTGATGGCATACCCTTTAGTCCCTTCTTCAAGTATCTGAGATCAAATTTGAACTCATTGTGACGAGTGGTTCTTTTTTTTTTTTTTTTTTTTTTTTTTTTAAAAGGAGAATTTTTTTTAAAAATTTTTTTTTATAAAACAATTTTTTTTTACAGCATTATACAGCATTTGAATCAATATTTAATTATAATCACCCTGTATATATATATATATATATTAACATCATTAGTTGAGGATTTGATGCATGATTATTTTTATTATTATTTCTAATAGATTTAACAAAGAATAACAATATATAATAAGCATAATTCCTCTAATGTTTGAATAAGTCAATTAAATATTAATGATAGTTAGCAATTTTTTAATTAAAGATGAACAATGCGCAAACTTGTTAAATGAAATAAGTATTGTGACTTTGCATAATGAAATACTAACATTTAAAATACATATATTTTTATCTAAATAATTTCAATATTTTAATAACAATATCAGTTTAAATTTAAGTTAGGGAACAGACGTATCTTAATGCAAAGAATAGTGAGTGACTGTTTAATTTGTATTCTTACGTCTCGGTAATGATCGGAGGAGTCACTGCTACCTCCATTGGAGCTCCCATTTGAGTAGGGTGCGGACTCGAGGGGACTGTTGATAGATGATGATCTGTAACTGTATGTTATGCTATTGAAATATGAAATACAAACTTATTAGAAAAAATATATTATATGAAATATTTTACAGACATTGCAAAAATTAATTGCATGTCTGTAAAATATTTCAAACATGCAATTAATTTTAATAATTATTAATTTAAAAAATATTAATTTTAATAATTTTTATAATATTAATATATCATATGAATAATTTTACAGACATTGCATATTATTAATCACATTGCAAAAATACTGTAATTTAAATAATTAAATACATTATCTACGTAACACTTATTACTATAGGTTTGTTTGGTAGCAAGAAGATCTTGTGAGATACTTTTACGTCGTATTTCTTTATTATTACAACTTTACTTATTATCTTTATTACTATTTCTTTTACATTATAACAACTACTTTTCCAGTAACTACATTAAATGTATTACAACAAATTATATTGTCATTAACCATTACCATTAATATTGTAAATAGGGTAATTATATCTGTGAGAAATCGGGTAACCTTTCACAGTAAGTTAACTTTCTTTACCACTTTCAGCATATAATAGACAATTTTAAATGTTTTATTGTTTTTCTGGCTTAGCCCAAAACAGCTTATGAAAGAATGCCTCATCCTTATTAAAACTTCTGGTACCGTTGCAACAATGGTTCTCTTCCACAGAGGTTCATATATGTATTGTACAAAAATGGTTTCATGTACTCCCATATTGATATAAAGAATCAATAATGTGTCGTTTTAATTGACTAAATTTGCTTTGGCTAAGCTGTCTATAAAACTCTAATAAGGCTACCAGCTGCCACTTCTGCTGTTGTATATTTCCATTAAATATTTGAATGTGATGAATAATCTGATTATATGGTACATTTCCAGCAAGGTAGAAATGACATATAAAGTAACGATTTGTGCTTGTTAGACCAGGACGAAATTATTTTTTTCATCAATATTTGAATCTCGAATGTGGTCCCGGGTTCAATGTTTATATTAGTCGTCTTAATGGATACTATGATTCCTGTATGTTAATGGATATATAGTATCCATTAAGACGACTAATATAAACATTGAACCCGGGACCACATTCGACTCAATTACTAATATTAGTATACTATATATCCATACTATACTACTCCTGGATGGATACTATCATTATATTTTGTTTTAACATTTTAAAAACATTCCAACGCAAATAACTTTACTGCGCAAGAAAAAAAATTTGTTGATATTTTTTGGAAACATTACAATACCTTCTGTCAGTCACCGAGGTGGAAGAATTTGAGGATGAATTGGAAAATCGTGAATTGGCTCTGCGGTTTCTCAGGTCCAGTGGATTATTAGAGAGAGGTGGCAAATGAGGAGCTCCGATGCTGTCGTCATCGGAACCTCTACGACAAGGCTGTCGCCTTCTTCGTAAAAACAAACGTTTGTCACCATCGCCATTCTCGCTGTAAGACAACCAGAAAAAAAATCACTTTTTTTTTTTGCATTTGCTTTAAATATGAATATTTTCTGTCAGTCAGGGTTTCTGAAATGAGTGTTTCTTACAGTAAATATATTTTCCAACACATTAGAAAACGTAATATATCTTTACCAAACAAGAAACTATTGAAACTTAGTTAAAGTTAACGACGGTAAACAATTGTTTTCATAATGAGATTCCCTGACATTATAACGATGCTAATACTGGACCCTAAAACATGACATTGGTTACATGGTCGCCTGGTATGCATCAGATTCATTGTTCTAGAGATAAAAAAAAGAGATTTTACTAAACTCTATTCACATTGTACCACTACAAAGTTGGAACGAATATGCCTAGAGGTGTCATCTTACGTTTTGTCCCCGTTTTTATCCCGAAGGGATCATATACCGTATATATACCTAGAACCCGTTATGGCAGGTACAGAAACAGACGCTTCAGCTTGGTATTGCTTTCACTAGTGTGACGAAATGAGTAATACTATTTTATTATAGTCATGCTGATGTTGGGAACTTTGATCTTAAATTAGCCATAGAATATCAGGTTTGTAGAATATTAAGTATTCTTCGTTAATGGGAGCGCTTTGATCTGAATTTAGCCACAAGAATGACAGCTGTCCAGCAGATTAAATGTTAAATGCTACTGCTGGTCATCCTGCCAATCCTGAACACGTTGATATGAGATTTACCACAAATACACCAAGTATGTAGTAGATTCAGTGTCTCTAGAGGGACGCCTCGGGAAATCTGACAAACTGTACTTAGACTGTCCCTCTATAATTTGCAGCGAGTATGTCCAGTAGTCTGACGAACCAGTATATCCAGTGTGATATGTCCATTGAGGATGTTCAACCTTCTACTATGTAGAATTAGATACAGATTTATAGTGACAATTCCCGAAATCGCCATGGGAACTTTCAGTTTGTTATTGCTTGTCAGGTTTCGAACAAGTTTCCTCAAGTTTGAAAAACTAACAAACTATCATTATGCTGTTCTGACCCCAAATAAAAAAATGTAAAAATGCATAATTCTTAAATTATTTTTCAAGTAACATGAAGCCTATAAAATTGCTTTAATATAATTATTTTTAAATTACTAATACAAAAATAAAAATAAATGTTATTTCCACTCACCCTACAGGAGCTATAGGTGGTAGAGGATTCTGAACCCTAGACCCCCTATATTCTGATGGGCTTTTGTTCGAGTCCAACTGATGAAGTTCTAACATGCTGCCACTGCTGCCCAGAGGACGCAACCCACTGGATGTAGGCTAAAAACATTGTATCATGTCCATGGTTAGAATGAGTATCAAATTAATTACAAAATAAATTAACTCCTTAAATATAAATTAATAATTAAAATAATGCCTCCTGAATTTTGTTAGGAATAATTAGTTAAATTAAATTAATGTATAAAAAGTTTCCAAACATTATTTGGCTTATTAAATTTCCACATTAAAAACAGTTATCTTATATTTATATTAAAAGAACAGACACATCACAATCACTTTAAAAGTATTTCATAGATAAAAATGCACAGTACTCACTCTGTATAGACTGTCATAAAGACTAAGTTGGCTTAGATCCGAAGTTCTGCCATTATTCAAATCTTGAATTTCTTGCTGATAAATGCGATAAAGCTCGTTCAGCTCTTTCCTTGCATTAGCTGTTGAAATTTAAGAATTATTTATTTTTTAAAATATAACAATGCTTTCAAAATATCGAAAAATTGAAAATTGATTTTAAAATTAAAAATTTAAAACTATATATAATAAAATGGAAACTCTTAACAACTTTAAAAAAGTGTATCATACTCGATGACAACAGCACTGTATTTATGCAACTCTATAATACTGTATTTATGTATTCGTGGGTTTTTTTTTTTTTTTTTTTTTTTGTGTAATCAAATAATAAAATTTTGATATATTTCTTCTGATTAAGTAACAAATTTAAAGTCGCTATATTATGGAAGAATTTCGGGAAAGGCCTCTGATCATTACATGAATAACAGACAATTTTGTTCTCATATTTGCATTGTTTGTGTAATTGATGAAATGAAATGTTTTTTTATTACAATATAATATTGAAACAAAATCTATAAAAATAAATATTTGCTTAATAATATGTAACTCGTTTTAAAATAATATTGATTTTATCTATGCAATCGACATATACAGGGTGATTATAATTAAAGTCCCACTTTCAAATATTAAAATAAAGAAACCTGTTTCAATTCAAAATTATTCATTTGATTTGTTTATCAATTCAGAAGGAAATAGTGTTTGTTCTAGGTGTTTAACAGATAAAATGAGTTTGAAGAACTATTCTATTCTTAAATGAAAAAAAACATTTAAAGACTATATTAATGATAAAATTGAAAAAACAAGTAGCTTACCATTTTTAGATTTTTCACCGGTAGCCAAAGCTAAAATAAATAAATTTTTATGAGATATAAGTATATATATGTTGCGATGAACTGTTTCAAATATGATCCAATTTGCCTTTTCATTATTTTATTTTAACTCAATTAACACAACGCACACAATTCACATATAAATCTATAAAAATTTATTATCCATTTATAATGTAATTTCCAAAATCGGTTTATACAGATTCGAAATGGCCTCGGCCAATTACAATTCCAATTCCAATCTGATACATTCCCCAATCAAATAAGGAAGATACGCTTTATGGTTTTCCTCTTGCAGGGATTATAAAGTCCCATGGCTCAAGTTGCCATATAGTATATATATATGTCGCTGGATGTGTCTTTGTCTTGGATCCAGTCCTCTAGCGAGAGCAAAAGTAATCTCGTTAATAATATTATAAGGGTATGCATTCCTTGATAGAGCTCTCTTTAGGATATTATAACTATTTTCCTTTTGATTTACTAATTTCTTTTTTGTTTTAAGATTTTCCAGGACAACGTCATCGTATATTTATTTAAAATTGTATGTTCTTTTTTTTATCTGCCAAAGTCATTCGTGCCTGTTCAACAATTTGATTCTTGTGTTTTGTGAAAGGATTTTCATTTCATTGTTGCAGCTTATGCGCAGTTTTTTCTTCTTTTGAGAAGTCTGAATGTGAGGCATTTCATGATTTTTGCATTGAGTATGCTATGATTGTTTTAATAAACAATTTGCTTGCAGCGAATATTAGCTTTCATCGTGCGAAATGATCGCGTTACTGATTCATCCCTTCTTCAAACTACCTTTCAATTTTTTGACGACTTCATGTATATATAGATAGATAGATAGATTGATGTATGTATATATGTAGGATTTGTTTGCCTGCTAAGCACCAGATGGAAACACATCACGGGCTAGGAGCTGGAAGAAGGGAAAATACCCCGTAGTTGGGCGCGAGAGGAGAAAGCTAACTGACATGGGAGATGCTGCGTCAAGCAGCTGTAGAAAATGGTTGTGAATATATCAATACTTTCTGTAAATATTAATGTAAATATATTCATTAAATACGTATTGTTGAGAGAAAACCAACGTTTCGTTGATGTGTTCGGAAATACACCCCTAGACACTCACTGCAAAAGTACAGCCACTGTTAGACTGGTAGAGAAGTCTAACAAAACTGTAGGTTCGGCCGGGATGCATCTTTTGGAACCGATGCAACTCTACATAAATTGGGGTTTCGGCTGGGATGCGTCTTTTCCAAGCGGCATAAATCTACAAAAATTGGGGGCTCAGCCGGGATGCATCAGTTGAAACCGGTGTAAATCTACATAAATTGGGGTTTCGGCTGGGATGCGTCTTTTGCAAGCGGCCTAAATCTGCATATATATTATAGGCAGACTTTAAAAATCAGTTTAATTTACAGGCATTGGATTAATCACCAAGTGGACAAAATTTCCTTTCAAATGATTCTCAATTATTTTATATAGCTAATATAAATATTTTTAAAAATATTTTATTTTAGTATTTATTGCAATATCGCTTAAAATGTTGCCGATGATATTTCTACCCTGCATATCTCATACAATTTATATTTTATCAATCAGTAAAAAAATTCACGATATTTTTTTTTGTTCCAATGCAGCTGGCAAACACTTAGACAGCTTGGTCTTGGATGCCTTAAGGCAAGCACTGCACAGACGTTACTCACTTTGCATTACCCAGGGGGCGCGTGTAACTTGAAGATACGGACGCGGAGTAACAATGCCCCCGCAACACTCTACGATCCTATTAGGACCGGGACCTACGGTTTAAAGTGGATTCCGAACCACTACAAACATCCATGGCACCGCCGGGACTTGAACCCGAAACCTGTGGTACCGAGCGCCAGAGCGCTAGGCACTCGGCCATTCAGGCCCCAAAATTTACGATATTAAAAAATTAAAACTCCCTGAAGACAATTGTAGTTTCTGCATAAAATCAATTCTTTCAATCTTCTTCTATACGATGGTGTATTTAAATTTTTGAAATTATGTATAGTTTTGAAGTTATTAACATTTCAAACTGGACATGAAAACTTAATTCTCCAATTTTGAACCGCCTATCGATACCAATTTTTAGATTTTTTTACATCAAACAATAATCTAAAGCTTATGTTGAGTGACTGTAAGAAATTCGTTGTGATTCGAATGTATGAAAGTATTGAAATATTGACGTCAGTCGTGTTATTGAAATTCGTGTATTAAATACTTACAAATTAATTATTAAATACTTAATACTTACAGTCAATCAAGATCCTTTGCTTGGTGATGATTTCATCGCAAAGTTGTCTCTGTCTGTCGTAGCGCAATATCATCAGATCTCTGCATCGGAGCTCGTGCTCTCTGGTCAACTGAGCGGACTGCATTTCCAACTCTGTTAATGGCTGAGGAAAATTGACACCACTTTTTGTTCTCGTATATATTTTTGACTTTAATCATTTTTAATGTCTCATTTTGTTTTAATTAATTTTTTCTCATGTCGCATTTACCTATATAATTGCATATTTTTCTAAGTTAATTTATTTTCCGAATTAAATTTTTTTTTAAATGAGCGATATAAGTCTTCTTATTTATTGAATCGATTTATAATTTCCATATTTGTCTGTGTGCATGTTTATAGATTCAGCATCTACATAACTTGCATAAGGAATATGGTATAAATAAATTTTGAATTATCTAACATAAATATATTTTGAAGGGACAGAAAACATATTATGGGAAAAAAAACTTTAAATGTTTTCCATAAAATATACCCGCATTGTACTCCACATGCACATTATGCATTATATATTATATATATTATGTATTATATAGTATACTCTACATACATTATATTTCCTGTTATTCTATATATTCAAACATTATGGAGTTTAAAATTTCATAGCAAAGAAATATTATGTAAAGAAGTAAAAAGCTTGCTAAAAAAACAGCTGCAGCAAAAAAAAAAAAGAAAATAGGCTAGCAAACTTAAAAACATATTTGTTACACATATAAACTAAATTGATTTTTAGACACTTTTTCCTCTTATTTTTATGTCAAATGACAATTCTTCTCTCATATTACAAGAAATCAACTTAATACAAAAAATAAATAAATGATATCTAAATCTTTCATAAAATGTGCGATAATTGAAAAGGAGGGAAATAATATGAATCTTTGGAAATTTATTGAGAAAAATCGAAAAATATATTTGCGTTGGTTAGTATTCATTTAAATATCGTTATTAATTTTTTAATCTTTAAGAATAACATATTTCAGTAAAATGCTTTTTATTCTCTGCAAATATTTTAATTGTACTCAAAAACACATTTTTCCAGATCAATTAATATGAATTTATACCAAAGATTTGATTTCCCACTTAACTATAATATTTTTCACAAAATATTTTATTTAAACCTCGCACATTTTTTGACACAAGCAAGATGTTAGTTTGACGTTTAAGTGACAATTTTCTATCCGAAGACATTCACTAAAATTTGAGAGGAGAAATTGTAATGTTTTCCATAGAAGTAATAATTTGAGCAAACACTGTATATATGTTTATGAAATTTTAATAAGCATTTTTAAGCACAAATAACTTTGTGCATGAGTAATATTAAATTGATATACTACTGTTTAATTTTCAGAGGATTTGTATAAAAATTATTTAGGAAACAACTATAAAGAATCCAGAGGACATAGATAAAGACATCATGAGGACGTATGTAAAAGCTTCAGAGATAGTAAGAATCCATCATGCATCTTTACGAGAACTAAACAGCGGAGTACTTTTCAGAAATCGATCACTAAAGCTTTGGCGTCTCATAAACTGTTGGGCGTATACTGATGATATAGCAGTATTTTCTATAATATGGTCCGAACATCTTGATCATATAAATAAAGCACTGCGAAAATGTGAGTTTGGGAAAACCCATTTGAAATTTCTGGACCACTTGATTGGTTCTGTCAACATTCTCCAGATCCAGAGAAGATTGAGGTGAAAAGAAGATTATCGAAACTCTCTATAAAGAAGGGGGTGAGGAGATTATTAGAACCCTGCTTTTCCCAACTAGACGAAGCTGACCAAGAAAAATGTTTCAAATACTTTACCTTGGAATGCTGATGCGGACCAAACTTTCACAGAACTCAACGAACTCGTGAAAATACCTTCTTTGCCGACACCGGGCCTTCAAAAATTGTTCTAGCTGTATACAGATGCATCAGCAACTGCAATAGGTGTCCGCCTTAGCTCAATGCAACGAACAAAGAAGAAAAACATCAATTACATTCTTCAGCAAAAAGCTCAACGCGTTTCAGATGAAGTGGTCTACCGTTGAAAGGGATGCTTTTTGTATCTTAGAATCATCATCATTGGCGTAACAGTCCCGTAGTGGGCCAAGGTCGCTGTCCCTTGACTGATATCGAGACAGGAGATGTTTTATTTTTACGGGGTAGGGTTGTGAGTCCTACGTCCAACAGTCCTATTAGATCGGGACCTACGATTTAAAGTGAATTCCGAACCACTACAAACATCCATGCACCGCCAGAACTCGAACCCGAAACCTGTGGCACCAGAGCACTAGACACTCAGTTATCAGGCCCCTTGTATCTTAGAAGCATTAAAGAAATTCGATACTTGGGGTTTGGGCGCCTAAATAGAAATAATTTCAGAACACAATCCTCTGACTTATTTGACTAAAAGTGCTCTCCAGGGCTCTAAATTAACTCAACGGGCCTTAGAATTACATCGTTATAATGTGAACGTCACTTATAGGAATAATCACCATAGTAATGCCGATGGCTTGTCTAGACTGAAAATTGATTCCCATGGTTAAAATGGATTTTATGTAAATATTTGTGTTTTATGTTATTTTATCAGTTATATACTTATGTGAATGTTTATATACACGCTCTTAATTTCTATTGCTAGTGTGGGAGATGCATAATACATGGAGTTTTGGCCTAAAAATTTGTGTTATGAAGCAATTACGGGTCTCCATTTTTTTTAAAGCATCATCGTTGTTCCTGTAACAGATGTATTTTCCCCTAAGGGAGTAGTAAGAAAACACCATGCATTCTCAAAAGAACTGTACAGCGGACCGCCCATGGTGAGAAAAAGAGAAATGTTTAAATAAACTGGATCCACCATGAATCCACACGAGAACTATATATCGAACTGCGTGCAAAGAGAAAAAGTAAAATGTTTAAACTCGAGATGTGTGGCAACCTTAGTGGCCTATATAAGAGATTAGATTAACAGAAATATACAAAAAAAATGTTTCAGGAAACAAATGCATAATAAGAATTTGGGGAACATATGCATAAAAGGATTCAATGTATATATATATAATGGATTAGGAAATCTATGCAAAAAAAACAGAAGCATAAATAAGATTCATGCAACATGCACAAATAGAATTCAGAGAACATAAGCATGAAAAGGAGTCGGGGAGCATACATAAAGGACTCTGAAAAGTGCATTATAAGAATTCTAGGAACATATGCATAAAAAGGATTCAAGGTACATATATAATGGATTAGGGAATCTATGCAAAAAGAAAATATCATAAATAAGATTCAGGCAACATGCATAAGTAGAATACAAAGAACATATAGAATTCAGAGAATATAAAGGATATAGGAAGCATACATAAAGGATTCTGGGGATATATATAAAGGATAAACATATATAAAGGATTCAGGGAACATATATAAAGGATTAAGAGACATATACAAAAAAAAAAGGATTCGGGAAACAAATGCATAATAAGAATTCAAGGAACATATGCATAAAAAGGATTCAGGGTACATATATAATGGATTAGGGCATCTATCCAAAAAGGGTTTCAGGGAGAGAACAGTTTCAGCAAAATTATTCATGAAACAAGTAGGATTCAGGGAACTTATATAAAAAGGATACTCTCAATTTCCAGTTCGTAAACCCGTGTCAGGAGATGCAGCAGCTCTCTTTGTTCGCGAGAACTGGCTTTTTCTGACAGCGATTCCGTAACGGAATGAGTCTTGTCTTTGCAATTCTGGTAGTCATTCTCACAATCCTGTCGCATTTCCAGGTACCTTTGATGACAAAAATTTCCAAACAGAAAAATCAGAAAATATTCATTACTTAAACTAAGATAAAAAACTTTTAAATAATTTAAAAAGTTATCAACTCTCAAATTAGTAAAAGCAAAGCCAAATTTTATTCGATGATTATTTGGTTTGTATTCTTTACTTGATATTCTAAATAATATTTATATTGAATAATAATAATAGTAAAACAAAATGTGCGTATTTTAAAATTCGGAATTCACGTCTTTCAGAAGAAACGGTTATAGAAATATGAATTTATTTTATAAAAGGATTTTTTTTCTGAATTGCATAATTTTTTATTAATTAAAAGTCTTATATCATTTTTAAACAGTGAAAATGTTCTGTTATAGGGTAAAAATGTTATAGTGTAAAATTCATAAGTAGTTATGTATAGTTAACTTTTAAATTCATAAATGAATCCAATTGATTATTTTTAATAATTTTTATTCATAGAATCTGAAGTAGACCTGAAATACGACTAATAATAGTCACTGTAGTTTGCATAAAAAGTAAGTTTTTTAAACTTTCCACGGCATTAATCAGATCAATCTTATTGCTTCAGAATTAGTATAATCCGACTAAGGATTCGGTGGAATGGGAAACATCCGGTTTAACGGCGGAAACTGAACGATCGATTACTTATGAGGGGGAGCTGGTCAGATTGAAACTGAGTAAAGCGGCTTTGAAAGAGAGTATAATAGTTTGGGTAATTTTTGCATTTTATTTTTTCTCTTAATTTGGTATAATATAAAATTTTAATGTTTAAAAATTAAAAATTCTTTTAAATGCAATTAAAATTCTTCCAAAATGACATTTCTTCTCCCTATAACGCCACTCTTTTTGAATACAACTTGCCAATTTCCCATACGTTCGGTGGTTAGACGTTATCACGATCTAAAATTTTACATTTTGTATTGTTCTTGCAAAATTAGCTTGCTGGCTGATTGGTCAAATGTTTAATTTATAGTTCAAATACAGTGTGATTATAATTAAAGTTCCACTTTCAAAATGTTTTTAAAAAAAAGAACCACTCATCACAAAGAGAACAAATTTGAGCTACAAAGAGATCAAACTTAAGATACTTTAAGAAGAGGGAAATGGTACGGCATTAAAAAATTTCCATTACTATATTAATAGATGGGGCTGTAAGCGGCATAAAGAGAGTGAATTCCGCTGCTGGGGATATTTTGAATCGAAATGGCAACGTATTTGGCATGAGTTACACATTAAACCAACTTGTGTTCAATTTGCTTGATTGTTTCGGTTTTTTGACGAAAAAAATGACTTCCAAGTCATTCAACAGTTGTGACACTGTTAGTGGAAAGCCCATCCACCACGGCAAGATCATACCAAATTGGATGGGAAAAATTGGTGAAACTTTTTTTTTTTAACTTTATTTTTGATGCCATACCATTTCTCCCTTCTTGAAGTATCTTCAATTAATACTTGAATTCATTGTAACGAATGGTTCTTTTTTTACAGTATTTTGAAAGTTTGACTTTAATTATAATCACCCTGTATATTAATAAACACTGAAAAATTGAAATAATAAGATATAAATATATACTAATAAACTTCTAAACTAACTTCTTTCCACTATACCTAACTATTATATGCCCTACAATACAGATATTTCTAAAAATAATGAATGAGACTGGTATTTTAGTATTTATTGCAGATATGCTAAAAATGCATGATATTCGTCATTAAATAATGCGATTCTAGAAGAATAATGATGTTGTTGTAATGATTGTTTTTTTTTCTGTCAATTTAGTATCACAATCAAACTCCTTTTTATCTGTTTGATTATTTCAGTCCTCTGGAGAATTAGCATCAAAGATATAAGCAAAAATGGTAGACTAAACTTAACTAAAAAAGTTTATTTGAATTGAGGTGATTTGTACAGTTTTTTTAAGTGTAACATTAAAATTACGAAGATGTTTCAATAAATAAATCAACTCTTAATAAATAAATAAACTCTTAGAGAAAATAAATCCCCTCTTAGAGAAAAAGAAAATACTCTTTCAATTAAAAAATTGTTTCGAAATCAATTACTTCTGCTAAGAATCATAATACTTTTATTTCTAAGAGAAAAAAGTTTCAAATTCTCCTACCTTTCATGTTGACCTTTAAGAAATTGAATTTCTTCCCAAGCATGAAAGACATGCTCGGGCATGTCGTTCTTTTCACCACTTTTATCAATACTTTGATCTGCAAAAGAGATTTATTTCATTTTCTTAAGTTGTTCTTGCTAAAATATTGCTTGCTAAATATTAAAAATAATAATTTCCAGATCCAAACGCAAATAAAATATTGCATATCATAAAAAGAAGATTATCTTGATACAAATTTATAATCGTCTTAAACCAATAATATAGTCGATATTTTATTAAGATAGTGTTTAAAATTCAAGATATTAAAAAACGAAATTTCACCAAAATAGTCCGGAAGCAGCTGTATAACGGTTGCATATAATTTTTCATAATTTTTTAATTAATAAAAACATTATAATAAGTTCATTTTAATTATAATTAACTTCTCACATTTCATTGAGTGAATTGAAATTACAAAATAATAGCCTTAAACAATATTTTCGCTGTATTAATTAAAAGAATTATTAAATTTCGTCTGAGATTTTATTTTTCATAGCATCCATAAATGTAAATTATTGGATTTAAAAAAATATTCTTTCTCTTCACCTTCCTTTCCATTTTCCATGGCAGTAACGGCCTTTTCTGTTTCCCATCTATAAAATATAAAAAAATTTTAATTCGACTGAAAAAATAATGCAATAATTTATATTCAATTAAAATATAAATATTTTATTTAAATATTGTATTTTTTTTTTTTTTTGTTCCAATGCTGCTGGCAAACACTTAGACAGATTGGTCTTGAATGCCTTAAGGCAAGCGCTGCACAGATGTACTCACTTTGCATTACCCAGGGGACGCGTGTCACTTGAAGATAAGCCACGGACGCTGAGTAACAATGCCCCCGCAACGCTCTACGATCCTATTAGGACCGGGACCTACGGTTTAAAGTGGATTCTGAACCACTACAACACACATGGGCAAAGCCGGGATTTGAACCCGATACCTGTGAGTATCATGGTAGTATGAAGTAATGTATGAGGTTTTGGAACTTTGTCAAAAGCGTAAAATGTCAGACCTCAAAGACTTTCAAAAAGTCCAAATTGTAGGAACCCAACTAGTTCGAGCAACTGTGACCGAAACATCCCAGCTTTTAGGCGTTTCTAGAGGTACGGTGTCTAAAGTCATGAGAGCTTACAAATAGTCACAATTACTCACTTTGCATTACCCAGGGGGCGCGTGTAACTTGAAGATACGGACGCTGAGTAACAAGGCCCCCGCAACGCTCTACGATCCTATTAGGACCGGGACATACGGCTTAAAGTGGATTCCGAACCACTACAAACATCCATGGCACCGCGGGGACTCAAACCGAAACCTGTGGTACCGAGCGCCAGCCACTCGGCCATTCAGGCCCTATATTGATATTGTTAATTATTATTTAAAATTTCTGCAATAAAATTCCAATAAGTTAATTATCTGCAATAAAATTTCAGTTTAAAATGAAATTCAATTTCTTCATCAATTGCATAAAAAAAACTGTTATACATGAAAGTCTGAACTGTTATACATGAGATACGTCACATTAGAAAAGGATTCCTTATGACTATGTGTTTCCGTTATTTCGATAATCACCTGTAACTTTAAAGGTTGATTTATAACATGTACTTACTCGTTGATTATCATGCCGAGTTTATCGAATTCGATACTTTGAGCTAAAAGATGGTTGTCTAGTTCCATCATTCGTCTCCTGAAATTAAACCAAATAAGAAACTATCAATAAGATATTATTTAAATAAACAAGCTTATATTTTTAGATATCTATTTTTTTTTTTAATTGTTGTAATAAAAATGTAGATGCAATTTACCTGACATCCATCTGTGAGTTGAAAGAGTTTATTAGCTGCTTTTTCAAATGTTTCATTTCTTCATCCGTAAGTTTTTTCTCATCTGTTATTTAAAAAAAAAACACGATTATAGAAGAAAAATAATAAAATTTATTAAAAAGAATTAATAATATTTTGTTGTTGTTTTTTAATTGTAATTTGTGTTTTATGAGTGAATGATCTTTGATTGATTAAAGATGAGTGTTAGATAGAAACTCTCAGATGTAAATTGCCCCCAAAAGATATATTTATGTAATTTAAGTGTAATATTGTTGGCATTTATAAAACAATGTTCATTTCATACTCTAGAGGCATCTAAATATCGCAATTTTTCTCTTTTTCTAAAATATTTTTAATGTATATAATCAAAAGTAAAGTACATTTAATTTACTGAGAAGACTGCTAGAATGAAGCGATATATTTTCAGTAGATTGTCATATCAAGTGTATTAGGCTAATTTTTAAAAATTAGAAAAAAGGTTAATTACAAAAAAATAATAATAAACTTCGAAATTTATTTTCTTTATTTTGTGATTTTGCAATTAATATCATGATATGACTTAGTTGACTAACATATCCTACAAATTCAATCTGTTAATCTTTAAACTCCTTTAAACTAAGAAGCTATGCATAATCTAATTACCATACCTTCCATCTACCATTTGGCCTAATTACTGGAATCTTAGATCTGAATCCCAATTGCAAAGCAGTATGTTGTTGTAATTTTTCAACATGCTGATACGTAATTCATCATTTATGATACCTTTATCATAATGTATTTAAGTAAGAACTTATATATTTATGTAGCTATTATGTGTTTTTTAATTAAAGCCAAGTCTATGTATTTGTCAAATATCTGATATTTGTTGTATTACTGAAATTTACTGTATAAGATTGCGAAGGGTTTTCTATTGATTTCAAATATGTTTTCACCTATATATAAAATTGTGAAGTATTTGTATGTGGTTTGCACGGATGTATCGGGTACTATGACAAATGGTTCATTCTAAACTTTCTTTTTGCTATTTTTACTCATTCATATATATTTATGAAAGGGAAAAAATCAATACGTCAACTATTTACTACAATACACACCACGTTCAATGTATTCTGTTCACGTTTTACTAAGGGAAAGAAACATTTAGTAAATAATGTTGCAAACTTGATCGAAATAGGAAATGATAATGGGAAATGCTACTTATAAAAGGCTGCAAGTTCTTTAAAACTAAGCAAATTTCCCCCTAAATGTAAATTTTGAGTAAATGTAAATTTTATTTCACTGTATAATATTCTAGACAATAAAAAGTAGTTGTCTTTTTTTTTTTTTTTGCTTATTTAAAGTCGCTGGACCTTATGTACCACTTAATAATTCAACAAACTGCCCACTAGGTAATGAGGAGATAGGACAGTGCCTTCCAGTGAGATGTAAATGCCTCACACTTGCATGTCGTACGGAAGAAAACCAGAAAACTCCCACCAAGTAGCCTGATTATCGATAAGGGACGGTCTTATACATATTGTGGCAATCTCCACCAAGGTTCTTCGCTTGGGAAAGCAGTAACTACAACAATGCCACTAGCGGACTCGAACCTTGGCACTTCAGCATGCCAGCTGCACACATTGCAACTGGGTTACGACGTGAGATAAAGATAGATTATGTAGCAAACTGGATCATCACAGTTTTAATATTTATTTTTGAAATATATTAAACTTAAGACATTTACTTGGAGGACTGAAATACCTGAATTAAAGAAATTTTTCTTTAGATTCCCCATTCAAAACATAAAATTTGCTTAAAGCTAATTTTTGTGTAATTCTTATCTATGTACCATTTTGCTTAGTTAAACTAATGCATTTATTTTTTAAGCTCTTGAAATGTTTTTATGATCTTTCAATTATTCTTGAAATATATTTTATACTAATTATTACATATGTATTTATTATTAAATATATAATTGATATCCTTTTAAATGTAACATTAATATAAAACAGTTCTGTTAGTAAAAGAACTATAAGCTACATATTGGCAATTTAATAAAATTGTTTTCGACTGCAACGTCTTTATTCGTCACTAGAACGATAGATGTACAGTAAATTCAGCATTATCTAGGGTGCACCAAATATGCGACTGCTGTACTGCATGTTTTCACTCTCTGGCCATTCTTATCAACTGCATTTGGCAGACTTTATGGTATACATGACATAAATAAAGCTTAAATATGATATAAAAATTATATTTTGTACAACGTATTTTAAAAGATAAATCTTTGATTGCGATATTTCAAAGATAAAGCTAAAATCTTAAAAGATAAAATGCATTTTTTCGACATTACACTTTAAAGAATAATTACAATTACCTTTAGATTCATCTCTCTTTTCATCTGAATTTTGTAAGTTCTTAGAACCATGGATCCTGCTATGCAACGTTTCTATTTCTTGACGCAATTCGTTAATGATTGTCTGATACTGAGCAACATGGTAGGAGACATCAGAGACGTTACTTCTCAGCTAAAAACGTAGTGTTTTCATTGTTATTAAACAATAAGCACTTAATAAATAAGTAAATCACAATTTTAAATAATTACGATATAAATTATGAAGACAATATCCAAGTGATAAGAATTTGTAATAAGTTTAAAATCACTAGCTTTTTAATAAACTAGTTATAAGCACATTTCTTAACAAAATCATACACCTGCTTCATGTATTTATTTTTAATTTAAATATATTTTATTTCAGTTAATTATTACATCATTATTTTATTAATTTCGTTAAAATTACGGCAATTTATTTAATTTAATTACTACGCCATTAAATTATTTGATTTAATCGCGTTAAATATTACGCCAAATTTTATACAATAAAAATTTTCAACATCTAATATGATACATAATATTTTAAATATTTATTATCTTTAGTTAAACAAGATATGTCAGCAAAATATATTATTCAAGCAGAGCTTTCTATCTAAAAAAAAAATACTTACACACCCAAATAACTGTTCAATAAATATTGTTCTCTCTGTCGTATATATTCTTCTTTGAGCATATGCATTAATTAAAACATATAAAAAGGATACTGATTTAACTTTTCTAAATTGGACTGTTAAAAGATTGCGACTAAATTAAACCAATTTATCTAATTCTTGTGCATAACATCTTAATGTGAAATCATTAATTTTTTAACAACTTTGATCATAACAAATACATACATAAATTTTGCAAATCTAATTCATTGATTTTCAAAGTTCAAATTTACTTGTTTTTAATATTTTTTTTTTTTTTTTTTTTTTTTTTTAAAGAGGATTTTGGGTTAATATAAAAAAACAAAAAAAAAAAACATTTTGCTTCATTAAATGAAATAAACCACTTCCGTACTACTTTCACCAATAATTGTTATATCTGATTTTGATTTTTGTATTATAAATATTTAAAATTATGTTTAGGAAATTTGTTTTTAACCAGAAACTTTCTATTGTTTTATGTACAGATTGTTATTTCAATTTTTGTAATAAATTTTGCTATACATGAAAATTTATGCGTTGATGTATTTTTTTTAAATAGTCCACAGAATTGCTCTAATGTTAATTGTAACTAATAGATATGAATGCAAGCTTTAAGACATTCATTTGTTAATTTTAGCTGCATTGTTTTTTTAAATAATAATTTCTTTATTATTAACGTGATAAACAATGTTGAAATAGTCAATTATTTTTATATTTAAGGAGACAAAGTACAACACACAATTCATGATACAGCACAACGGAAACAATTAAAATGGGAAAAATATTTTTGGGGGTGCAATATTTATCTATTGTTCAATAATACCCATAACTCCAATTGGTGCTATTAGGAATAACATGAGATTTGGTGAGTGTTACATCTTTCTTCACTTTACGATTTCGAAAAGAAAGTATTTCTAGAGATTTAAATGAAAAAAAATTATAATCTAGTTCAAATTCTACCATATGCTTAAATAGTGATGTCTTTTAAGGATAAATAAAGTGTAATTTTATATTTTTCTACATAACATATTTTTCAATTATATTTTCTATTAATATTTATAAACCCTTACAAACTTGCAGTGATCTTATTTGAACTTTTTGAATAGTCTGTTTATTTGATTTTTGATTTGAAAAACTGAATCTAATATATTGAATTTCAGAATTTATATAATAATCAGAATTTTTCATTATGCATGTTTAAATCATAACCAATGCAATAAAGCATGCATTTCATAAAAATGCATAAATTAATATATTCGTTAAAACGGAAGTATATGCAAATTAAAAATATATAAATGAAACAATACACTGAAGTGACAAAAGTCATGGGATACCTCTTAATATCGTGTCGGCCCTCCTTTCGCCCGGCGAAGTGCAGCAACTCGACGTGGCATGGACTCAACAAGTCGTTGGAAGTCTTCTGCAGGAATATTGAGCCATGCTGTCTCGATAGACGTCCATAATTGTGAAAGCGTTGATGGTGCAGGATTTTGGGCACGAATAGACCTCTCGATGATGTCCCATAAATGCTCGATGGGATTCATGTTGGGCGATCTAGGTGGCCAGATCATTCGTTGGAATTGTCCAGAATGTTCTTCAAACCAATCGCGGACAGTTGTGGCCCGGTGACATGGCGCATTGTCATCCATAAAAATCCCATCGTTGTTTGGGTACATGAAGTCCATGAATGGCTGCAAGTGATCGCCAAGTAGCTGAACATAAGCATTTCCAGTCAATGTTAGGTCCAGACGCCCCAGAGGACCAAGTCCATGCCATGAAAAAACAGCCCACACCAATACGGAGCCACCACCAGCTTGAACAGTGCCTTGCTGACAGTTTGGGTCCATGGCTTCGTGGGGTCTGCGCCACACTCGAACCCTACCATCACCTCTTACCAACTGAAATCGTGACTCATCGGACCAGGCCACGGTTTTCCATTCATCTAGGGACCAACCGATATGCTCACATGCCCACGAGAGTCGTTGCAAGCGATGTCGTTCTGTCAGTAAAGGCATTCGAGTCGGTCTTCTGCTGGAATACCCCAAGAAAGCCAAATTTCTCCGCACAGTTCTAACAGACAAGTCCCTTGTACGTCCCACATTGATTTCTACGGTTATTTGACGCAGTGTTGCTTGTCTGTTAGAATTTACGACTCTTTGCAGACGTCGCCGGTCTCGGTCGTTAAGTGCAGGCGGTCGACCACTGCGCTGTCCATGGTGGGATGTTATGCCTGAAATTTCATACTCTCGGCACACTCTTGACACAGTGGATCTGGGAATGTTGAATTCCCTAACGATTTCCGAAATGGCATGACCCATGCGTCTAGCTCCAACTAACATTCCGCGTTCAAAGTCTGTTAATTCCCGTCGTGCGGTCATCATCACGTCAAAACCTCTTCACATGAATAACTTGAACAGAAATGAAAGCTCTGCGCATTTATACCTGTGCTACGTGATGCTACTGCCATCTAAAAATTTGCATATTGCTATCCCATGACTCTTGTCACTTCAGTGTATATTGGAATTAAACAGGTGTTTAGAAACTTTCAATATTAGATTATACTTTAACATTTGCATGAGCCAGGTGAAGGTCCAGGTTTGAATAGTCCCAATGTAACTCATGCATGCTGTAAAAGGCGATTAAAATGGATACCTAGTGCCAAGGGTATAACCGGGCAGGGTAAAGTCAGACTTATCCCTTTGGGTACCCCATGTCGTTATGCCGCAAGGTTAAGGACAAAAAGAAGCTGTATTTTTTACCCTTTATCAAGATTATTTATCAAGATTTCGGTATCATGGAACAGTATGAGGTATCCTTCAAAAAGTCAAATATTTTAAAACAATTTCAAAAATATTTATCTTTAATCATTGATAATAAATATGCAGAATTTCAATATTTGATGAGATTGTCCAGGCTTTATCAGGCATCAATTATTTTGGCAATACTACAGCTATCAAAAATATTATATATTTCAAAGTCTGCATCAGGAAAAAGGATTTACATCCATTTTTTCTGCAGACCATTGCCAATTTTTATTTGTTTTAGGACAATTCCAAAAAGCATTTTTAAAGAATAACTCATATTTTTGTTCAAGACTGATTAGTAGGGAAATACCAGTGCTTGGTTTATGCTTGAATTAAATAGCCCTAAAGATATTTACATAAAACAAGGCAGCTAACTGAAATTTAGAAAGCATAATAAAATATATCCTAGGGTTGCAAAAAATTGCTCATGACTTATAAACTACGTAACAATACAAAAACTCTATTTAAACAAAAAACAGATATTACATAATATTACCTTCGTTGTAATATTTTTAGCTCTGTCTGCATATGATAATGTGTTTCTGGATTCTTCAAAATGATAGTGTGAAGGGCTGATATGTCCAACCATCACAGTTCTGCAATTTCCGGCCAGAGGTTCCTTTAAAATTCGTGTGAGTTTGCTATCTCGAAAATTAACGTATCTTGTATTCCGTTCCGCTAGAAAGGAAAAACAATTTATAAAATTATTTTTTAATTAAATTTGTAATTTGACTTAATAATAAATTAACACTTGTGTTAGTAAAGATAAAGGTAAATATTTCAATATCTTTTGTAAATTATTTTAAATCACTTGCCTCAAGAATTTTAACTTTTTCAAAATCCTTACCATTTACTTTTTTATTGCGTGTGCTACTTATTAAAAGAATAAAAAATATTACTGAATACATTAAATACATAAATGCACTAATTTGTAATTCAAAATTCCAGACGAAAACAATTGTTTTTATATTTATTTCAATTTAAAAAGGAGTTTCCGAAATTAAAAAAATATGCATATATTAAAATCAGTACGAATCTTTATCAGAGATCTTATGCTAAAAAACAAAGATATAAACATGCGTATAACAGTTAACATTCGCACAGATAAATATATAATCTTATATCCTAAGCTAGTACGATATTCTAAATAAAAGGCCTTATTTCAAAGCATTTTTAAAGATATATAAAATATAAAGAAGTTTAAAGCTATCATTATTTTAAAATATATCACAAAAATTTTGTTCTGAAGCATATACAGTCTTTTCTTAAGAATATATATTATATATATTCTTAAGAAAAGTATTTTATGTCTTCTTTATTAATAAGAAAATTATCTTCTCTGCAATAATTATTGATTTTTCCACTAAATCTGCTACATGTATTCGTCAAACTTTACTCTTTGAAAATCTTTTATGACTTAAAAAAAAAACAAATTTAAAACTTTTTATAAGACATTTCACTTTTGCTATATTATATACCCTTAACACGTCTCATAGGGATTTATAAAATAATATCCATTTCCTTTTTCTTACCAAGAGCATTGATACAATTTCCAAGAGCAAGAAGAGATTTGTTGATATGTGCACCTTCTAATAATCTTTTTCCTGTATTCTACAAATGAAAGAAAATTCATTGACAAAAACATCCTCTTCAAACAATACAATACAATTCAAAAACCATTTATTCACGTAGTAATTTTAAATTAGTTAAAAGCAATTTATGAAAAATAACTGTAAAAGAAAGCAATTACTTTTGTAATCACCTTTAAATATACAATTAAGAAAAATATAATAGAGAATAAATCAGAAATGTATCTAGTATTTTCATCATCAAACTATTTCTGGATAACTTCTTGTTAGTCACTTAATGAATAATCCCCAGTGTAATCGTTTAACAGATAATCCCAAGTATATCCCATATTTGTATCTTTTTGAAATACCACGAGTTATCTCGTAAGGAAATTTACTGCAACGAGTATTTTGAGCTACCTTATATTATTCTAAAGGTAATTCAATTTCACTTGTGATATCGTATATCTGGCAACAATCATTCTATAGCGACGTCATGTTGTTTTACGCACATTTAACCTAATGTCTCCGGGGCACAAAAATTGATTGATTACTACAGCTTTTATTAACTTTTATTTTTTCCCACAGTGAAGGGAAGGATATTTTTAATGATAATAGCAGCGATGTTATCATATGGAGATCTCGAAAACTCTGGCGTTGAATCAAAGGATTATAGTTCTGATTCTAGTAATAATTAATAAAATTGGATAGAAACTTATTTATCATAATTTCGACAATACACGTTTTTGATTTTAGTAAAAAAATTGTTCTGAAATAAAATATTCTGATAATCTGATCCATTAAGATATTTGTTTATCCTAAAATATTTTCTTTTAGAAGACATCATATTTAAAAATAATATTTAATTTTTCCATTTATAAATTATTTTTAAAATTACATCTCATTAAATGCTTGTTCCTTTAACTGATCTATTTCTACACATTCCGAAGTTTTTCTTTTTTAAACATGCTACATTCGGAGTATATAATATAATAATCTAATAATCCGGAGAAATCCCCGAATATTTTTTCTTGAGAAGGACATTATTCAATGGGTTTCCTCATAATTGGAATTAATGATAACGTTAATACTTAATTTTCCTGTCTAGATAAAACAAAAGAAATTCAAAATCAAATGAAATTCAAATAAAAAAAGAAATTCAATATGAAGAATGGTTTCTGCTAAGAGGGTATGTGATTTTTTTTACTTAAAATCTTTTAATACATAATCGTTGGAAATATGTGATCAGCGATTATTATATTATTTTGTGCTTGGTTATTACAAAAATCGAAGCAAATACTAAAAAGCTTATTAGAATTACTAATATCACGCACCAAATTCTTAATTTGCTTTTTTATTATACATAAATACCATAAACATATGTTGGATATTTTTTTTTTAATATGTGGTCTGTGGCCATGTAATAATGAGTACATGTGGCTTTTCTGATTCTGTGTTTTAAGGTGTTTATCATTAGTGAGAGTGTTGTCTTCCAGTCGTAGTGAAATGGATTGCGCGTTGTGCTAATGTAAAGAAAAATCAGTACGTCTGGTAATAGGTTTATTACTCGCAAAATGTTCCATGTTACCTGTGTTTGAGCAGCCCTCTCCGAGCCCGCCAAGTCCACCATGTACAACCTGCCCGTCCTCATGGTCTGCTGGTGGCTGTGGGCGGGACTCTTCTTCTTCACCTGCACCATGAGGACGGCGTGGGAGCGAGAGGAGGTCTTGTTGGCACCGGTGGACTCCTGGCTTCGACGCTTGTTGCCCCTCATCAGAAGAGACATCACCTGCGAAACGGCAACATGCATCAACGATGAAAAAATATATATATACAAAAATTTAATGTTGTTTATTATAGTAAGTTGTTTAACTAAAATTCGATAATTTGATCTTTTAATTTTTGACCTTCCCAGTTCAATATTGAAGATGCAGTCCTTTTCTGACGATTAACATTAAAAAAAAAGAGAATCAAAATTTTAAAACTCTATTGGAAACCGTTAAATTGTATGAATGTCTAGTTTTTCATATGATTCTTAGGAAAGTATGCGTAATAAAAATATGTTAATGTACCATGAGGACGGCGCTTGCATTGAAATGTTTAACTTTTATGTAACTAACGAGCATTATTTGAAAAAAAAAATTTTTAAATGCAAGAAGCTAAGTACTAGGTCACGAGTCAGGATTTTTACTGCTACTATTTCTTTTTTTATCCCTGTCACCCTACCTTTACTGCACCCAGAGATATGCATCCTTTATCAGTTGAAAAGATGAAGATGGAAAACAAATATGATAATAATAATAATAAATGCTAGCGTAAGTTTTCTTTTTTATTAATGCAATATTTGTGTATACTAAAAATTAAAAATTTACAATGACAAAAATGCATGGTAGTTAACATAACAGTTATTATGAAAGTAGCATAATTCTATGTAACTAACTTAAGCATAGCACTAACATTAACGTACTTGGAATAAGTGAAACACTACTATTATTAAAAATAATTCAACCTGCAGCTTCTGAATTAATTTGTCAGATATATTTTTTGCTTGGAAATCGTTCTTACTTCTTCCGAAGAGCATATTTCCACTTCTGATAGACCAGCTACCTGGTGGTTTCCTTTGGCATCTTCTCTCAGTTCAAGTTGTGACATCGAAGGGTTCAACAGGTCACGTATGTTCTCGTTGTAAATCTAACAGAATATTAAAAAAACACATTTAAATGTAAGCATCATTTTTATATTATTCGTGACACAAGTAACACAAAGGTTTTGTAAATATGATGTTAAACAATAAGAGTTAATTATTAGATGTATTAAGATTGCATAATATAAATTTTGAAACGTATGCAACATAAAAATTATTAAATGCTCACGAAAACATTTTATATTATTTCAAGATAAATTATGTCTTTTTTCTTTGCATGCATGATTTTTTTAATTTTATACAGGTTTCAAATATTTGTATTGTAAATCTGAATACAAAAAAAAGAAAGAAAGAAATGTATGTGTTCCTATATTTCTTATGACTTAAGCCCAGAGCATTTTTAAATCCATTTTTTTCTCTCTGACCTCAATATTTCACATGGTGGTAAGCCAGAAATTTTATAACTGAATGAAAACTGTCATCTATGTATATAAAGCAGAATCCAATATTTGTGTACTAGCGGGTGAATCGATATATCTTACACTGAAGTGACAAAAGTCATGGGATAGCAATATACAAATTTTCAGATGGCAGTAGCATCGCGTAGAACAGGTATAAATGCGCAGTGCTTTCGCAGAGCTTTCATTTCTGTTCAAGTTATTCATGTGAAGAGGTTTTGACGTGATGATGACCGCACGACGGGAATTAACAGACTTTGAACGCGGAATGTTAGTTGGAGCTAGACGCATGGGTCATGCCATTTCGGAAATCGTTAGGGAATTCAACATTCCAAGATCCACTGTATCAAGAGTGTGCCGAGAGTATGAAATTTCAGGCATAACATCCCACCATGGACAGCGCAGTGGTCGACCGCCTGCACTTAACGACCGAGACCGGCGACATCTAACAGACAAGCAACACTGCGTCAAATAACCGCAAAAATCAATGTGGGACGTACAAGGGACTTGTCTGTTAGAACTGTGCGGAGAAATTTGGCTTTCTTGGGCTATTCCAGCAGAAGACCGACTCGAGTGCCTTTACTGACAGACCGACATCGCTTGCAGCGACTCTCGTGGGCACGTGAGCATATCGGTTTGTCCCTAGATGAATGGAAAACCGTGGCCTGGTCCGATGAATCACGATTTCAGTTGGTAAGAGCTGATGGTAGGGTTCGAGTGTGGCGCAGACCCCACGAAACCATGGACCCAAACTGTCAGCAAGGCACTGTTCAAGCTGGTGGTGGCTCCGTAATAGTGTGGGCTGTTTTTTCATGGCATGGACTTGGTCCTCTGGTGCGACTGGACCGAACATTGACTGGAAATGCTTATGTTCAGCTACTTGGAGATCACTTGCAGCCATTCATGGATTTCATGTACCCAAACAACGATGGGATTTTTATGGATGACAATGCGCCATGTCACCGGGCCACAACTGTTCGCGATTGGTTTGAAGAACATTCTGGACAATTCCAACGAATGATCTGGCCACCTAGATCGCACGACATGAATCCCATCCAGCATTTATGGGACATCATCGAGAGGTCTGTTCGTGCCCAAAATCCTGTACCATCAACGCTTTCACAATTATGGACGTCTATCGAGACAGCATGGCTCAATATTCCTGCAGAAGACTTCCAACGACTTGTTGAGTCCATGCCACGTCGAGTTGCTGTACTTCGCCGGGCGAAAGGAGGGCCGACACGATATTAAGAGGTATCCCATGACTTTTGTCACTTCAGTGTATAACTATCTGCATTTCTTATAACTTTAAAATTTAATATCACGAAAATTTTCTTTCCCTAAGTCCATTATTTTTTTATCTAGTATTTATATGAACTAATAGAAAAGTTTTTATTAGTGTATTTTTTTTTAATAAATAACAGCGGTATGGATTTAATATTCAGAAATATGACTAAAAACAATTTAAAAATATATAATTATTTGGTTTTCTGGTGTTTTTTTTTTTTTTTTCTTTTTTAAATTATTTATCTCTGAATGTGTTTTATTTTTACTGGGTACTTATGAAAAATCTTATAAAAATTTTACATTAGAAATAAAGGGAAATTTGAACTGCTAAAAGTCAATTAGTTCAAAAAGGCTCTTATTTTTTTATTAATTAAGAATTTAAAAACATATGAAAATAACGAGATTAAGAATGATTTTAAGAAATTTATTTTTTTAAATTTTCGTGATTTAATGGTAAAATGTTTAAAACGTTACGTTTACATTAGTTTATCAATGCATATCTTAATCGTTTCAAATACTGAATGTTATAAAAGCATAAGATTTATTTTTATATACCAATTTTTACGTATAAATTTTTTTTTACTTTAACAATAACAAGATAGATTAAATTTTTTTTTAACTTTTGATGTGGCAGTGGTTAGTTAAAAATAATTACAAAAAAAAAAGGTATTTTTTAAATAAAAAAATTTCAAATGCATATTTGATGAAATTTTTCATCAATATTTTATTTTGCATTAAACGTTATTTTATAAATTTTTGTTAAATAAAAATAAAAATAAAAATTTCGCCTTATAATTTATTTTGCATTAAAATTAGAATTAATTTAATTAATGGCTTTATTAGTTAAAAATATTTTTCATTAGTTATTAATGCAAAGTAGCTAATATCGAAAAACTAATAACTCGACTACTGGTATTATATGCATGCACAAAGAAATGTATTATGTTGGATATCTGGCGTTTGTTACAATATTTTTTCCTATTGTGTATTTGTTTCTTTTAATTACAAACATTTTAAAGTATATGGTTTTTTTTAATTATTTCTATATTGAAAAGAATTCACCATTGACTTTAAAATATCGCCCGCCAAGACCAAAGATTCAGGTAATAAAAATTTATATAAGACTTTTTCTTTCGTTTTATACTATGTACAATCAATAACCCTCAAATACAGCAATTTAGTTAGCATATAAATTCAAATATTATTAAAATCCTTAGACAAAAGTATAAATTTAAAATAAGACAGATTTTGATTTTCAAACCTCTAAGTATGACATGGATACGTCATACATTTTGTTTTTCAGATCTATTTTCCTAAAAAGATCCTGAAGAGCCCGAACCATGATTCCTGGATCTTCGTCTACTCCAACCATTGTATGTGTTTTTCCAGACCCTATAAAATATATTTATAAAGTTGTTTATTATAATTTATTATAATATGAATAGAAATTTTTCATTTCGTTAAAAAAAATTTATTTTTACCGTTATAATATAAAATAAAATCAGTTGATAAATAAGGAATTAATTTGACAAAATTCAGAAAGAAAACTTTTCAATAATTAAGAAAAAAACAATTTTAATGAAATTCTTGAAATTTAAATATTATATACAATGAAAAAATTATATCGATCTATATAATATGTATAATAAAATCAATATGTTTCCATGTTTATCAAATTAATAATGAATTTTAATTTTTGTAAAAATTTTCTATTTTAAAATCAATTAATTGTCTATAATTATCTAGATAACGGTTGTTTTAATGCTAAAAAATATGCTTAACATAATTTTTGCCTCCTCAATTTTATTATCAGAAATGTATTTTTATTTTTTCTTAAAAAAAATTAAAATCCCTAAAAAACAGTAATTTTTTTACTTATTGGAAACGATGGAAGTAAATAATATTTACAAATAACTAAAATACCTGTAGCACCATATGCGAAGACTGTTCCGTTGTATCCTTCAACAACATTCTCCACCAAGTTTTTCGTCGTCTTTTCATATACCTCTTCCTGTAATTGGAAGAGAAACTTTTAATAATTATATTCTATTTCGAAGCATACTCGTAACTCTCAGTACTAAATACTTCTCCTAAGCAATATAAACAGAAATTATCCCATCCAAATAGTGCTTTTAACAAATGACTATTAAACACGCTAGTCTGCTGACTAAAAAAAATTACACCAATTCCGTGCTTAAATATTATCCAACTTTTTGAAGGGAACTTCCTGAAACACATTAGAATTAAATGTCCCGTATTTAACACATCACTCAATAAGTCTCCGGACCGGTTAAGAAAAATGTTTTTTTTTTTTTTTTTTTTTTTAGAAATTCGACTTTACTCGCCAACATACTCTCCGTCAAGAATGATAAATTCATTACAAAGCTCCTCTAATTTTTCGATGCCTTTTTTGTAGAACGATGTGTCTTTGCACTGAAAACAGGCCTTAGTTTCGGAAATCCCTTCATCTTTCCCTGGAGCATCTTTCTGATGTCTACAAAAAGCCGATAGTCGCTGGGGACCAAATCTGGAGATTGCGGTGGGTAGGGAAGCAGTTCGAAGCGTAATGTATATATGGGTATGGGTATGTCAAAAGTGTTGCCATATATGTGCCAGACCGGAGACATATTGAGTGATTTGTTATATGTTGTATTTGAAGTAAATCACAAAAACTGTAATCAGGCAATGTCGTAAAAACTGTAATGCACCAACTGTTGTAATAACACTTTAAAAATATTACTATCACTTATGTTTGTTTAACAAAGTTTTGAGTAATGTTCACATTACTCAGAATTTTTTCTGAATTTTCTCTTATAAATCACTAAAATTAAAAGAATTAATTCTGAAAGATGACACAAAAAGTATTATCCTCTCTACAAATAATTTTAAAAAACAATATTGACACCCTAAATATCAAATTTGTCTGCAATTCAGTGGTGAAGCCAAATGCCAAATCAAATCATATTACGATTGTTAAATAAATTAAATTCATTGATTATTTTTTTGAATTTTTCTTACATTTGTGGACTTCATGTACATAAAAAAATCCAAAATTCATTGCGCTGCCAATGAAAAAAAATTCACAAAATTTAATTCTTTTTTACTGGGCAAAAGTTCAAGCCGTTCGGTATAAAATGTCAGACAGTGTCTGAAATGCAATTGAAGCTCTAAAGTAATGAATATTTAAATGATATAGGAATTTTTTTGTCCGTGAAAGGAAAATTATTCTTGGTCTATAATACACGCATACAAGTATGAAGCAATTATGTTTCTCACGGAATCATTCAAAATGTTCATTTAGGAGTTATAGATGAAAAGAAAAAAAACCAAAATTTAATTGCGTTTTATATTCTTGTTACTTTTGTTGCTTAGTATGCATTAACCCCATGCATTAGTTTAAAGAAACTTCTCTCTTTCTAATTATATTTCCTTAATTAATATGAAAATCAGGCAAATTCAAGGATATTCGAGGATTTGAGGAAATTTATCAAAATATTTGATGAACTTCGTCAAATACAAGTATAAAAAAATTAGTACTATTCAAAAACTATTCTATGAATAACTAAA
This sequence comes from Caerostris darwini, assembly GCA_021605075.1. NCBI lineage: Eukaryota > Metazoa > Arthropoda > Arachnida > Araneae > Araneidae > Caerostris > Caerostris darwini. The sequence continues at coordinate 334,446 of BPLQ01007013.1, read as the reverse complement.
TTGCTATAAATCCCGTTAGAAACCGCAGGACAAAGAGCAACCAAATTTAAAATACACTCTATAATTATTTATTAAATATACTACTGTGCCCAAAAAATAAGACCAATTATTTTTTTTTCAAAAACTCTTTATTTATTTTTCCGAATTTATTTCATCGCCTTCAAAGTAATCCCCTCCGGACACAAAGCACTTATGCCAACTTTATTTCCAATCTTCAATGACTGCTAAAAAAGTCATCCACAGGGATGGCCTTCAAAGCGAGCGGCGATTCATGTTGAATCTCTTTAGTCGACTCAAAACGGTGTTCCAGGAGTGGTCTTTTGAGTTTAGGGAATAGCAAGAAGTAGTATGGCGTGAATACGGTGGTTGTGGAACGATATGGGTTTAATTTTTGGCGAAAGAGTCACGAAGAATCAATGCAGTGTGAGCTGGCGCATTCAGTGTTTTCGGTACGTATTTTTAACAATATGTTTTTAAATGTAGTTTTCTTACAAAATCTAGTTTAATACATGCATAGTAATTTTCTGGTTTAAATCTAGTATAGTTTTGCTTCAAGCCTGACTTTTTGAAGTAATTTTCAGAATTACAAAATTTCAACTCATTTGCAATTGTACAATCTATACGTTAATCGTTATAATCTATATAATCTAATACGTTATACGTTATAATCCATACGTTACCGATACTCTATACCTGCCAGTGTGTTATAAATATTATATTTCTACAGATATTTAGCCGCGCAGTTGAAAAGGATAAATACATCACTGTACATCATTCATGCCTATTATGCAAAAGTACAACTTAAAAAAGGAAAAGTTTAAAAACTAATCATCGACACTACTAAATTTCCTGTTTTTTATAAAACACCAATTTATTTCGAGACTCAAAAATTAAAAGGGAAGCTTTGAAAGCGTACAAAGGAACGATTTGAGTGCCACTCATATCACTCAGACACCACAATGAAGACGAACAAAAACTGTAATGCGAGATGAATTATTGACACCCGTCCATTCATTAGGCATTTAAAACCCGAGCTCCGTCACACATGACAGAGCGTGTGAAATCCTGGGTGTGGTGTGCCAGCGCACGTCATGGAAACGTACAAAATATTTATCCGATTCCTTCCCCCTTTTTCTGCATTCTCTGCTGAACAATAACAACTGTCGTATCGATTAACCTCTGCTTCGCAGAGATGAGATGAATTGGGAATGGGACGAACGGTTCAGGGTTAAGCACGTGGTTTGAGTTCAATTAAGTCTACTAGCATTCGTTTAATTGTGAATTGATTTCATTTCATTGGAATTCTTCCATTGGTAGCCGTTATATATCTCGAATGTTTGGGTCTTAAAATATTTCATGCTAATTTGTGTCATACAAAATGAGGAAATAGTGCAATGTCAGAGTTAAGTTCTAAAATTTATAATAATATTTTTTTTTAAATTAGTTTAGACAGTCAAGTGACTAGTGCTCTGGAGCTCGGTGCCACAGGTTTCGGGTTCGAGTCCCGGCGGTGCCATAGATGTTTTTAGTGGTTAGGAATTCACTTTAAACCATTCTAATATGGTGGTAGGACTGAAAACATACCCAGTAAAATGAAAACATCTCAAGTTTCTGCCAGTAGGCAGACGGCCATGACTTACCATGGAGCTGTTACGCCATAGAAGAAGGAAAGTATATAATAGGAAACATAATTGTAATAATTTTGTAGAATATAATATTTTTTGAGAGAAAATCTTTATCAGACAAAGTACGGATGCTTGTAGTTATTCGGAATCCACTTTAAACTGTAGGTCCCGGACTAACACGACTGTAGAGCGTTGGGCGTAGGGGCTGACAACCCTACACCGTAAAAATAAAACATCCCTTATATCGAAATCTGCTAGTAAGTAGAAGGCTTTGGCCATCCAAGAGGCTGTTGCGCCAACAAAGGATGAAAAACCAAAAAGAAGTATCAATTTTATATAATATTTTCATCCTAGTTGTAATTACCAGTTACGGTTTTAGCTCAACTAGTATTATACAGATTCAGATAATAATAATAATACAGTTTCGAATCCACTGATGGCGTTCATTGCAGTCCATGTTATTAAAAACGACGAGCCTCTAGAAAGACAGTGACAACGTGTGTAAAGCATCTCGCATCCATAGTCCGGCTTCCTAGAGGGATTTTCCCGAGTCTTCCCCCCTGCAACACATTGCGGGGCGATCACTCCTAAGAGTTTTTCTGGGAGGTAATGTCACGTGCTAGTGAGCTCTTCATAACATTTTAAATAGATCACTAGGTCAACCAATATTCAAATTTAAAAAAATTTATTATAGACCAAAATCTATATTTTTATTTCAAGTCAAATTGCACATCTTCTAAAAGTTATTTTATATCAAAGTTCATTTCCTAATCTAAGGTTATTAAATCAAAGTTCTAAAATAAAAAGTTATTAAATAAAAAAAAACATTTAATATGTTCAACAATAATATGAGTTCTAGAATATTTAAGAGCGTATAAATCTATACAATAAATAAGAAAAACAGCAAAAAGTATAAATATATTTAGATCTCCCCAAACAAAATTGTTATATAATATTTTCTCAATTCCCTTCCCATCCAGTTCATTTTTGAAAGGTAATTTCTTGATTCTCAAAACTTCAAGTGGGGATACTGTGTGCTGTAAGAGATTCTCAAATATCGTTAGATGAAAATCATATTAAATTTATCCTGCATTCTCATAATTGCACTTCTTCGTTTTCCCAAAAGCTCCATGGTGAGCCAAAGCTGTCTGCCTGCTGGCTGATTTCGAGACAGGATAAGTTTTCTTTTTACGAGGTAGGGTTATCATTCCTACGCCCAACGGTTATATTCGATCGGGACCTACAGTTTAAAGTGGATTCCGAAACACTGCAAACATCCATTCCACCGCAGGGGGTCGAATCCGAAAACTGTGGCACTGTGCGTCATAGCTCTAGCCACCCGGCCATCAAAGCCCTGAATGAAAGTTATTAATGATTAAAATTCATGATTCGTCTTAAAACTTTTCACTCAAATAATATTGTTCTAGTGTACTTATATTTAAAGCCTTAAGAAATTTAGGATTAATTTTATTAAATTAAATTTATTTACTTTAACAGAGAATGATTACAACTTATGGATTATTTTTTAAAAGCTAGTTTAAGTTTTGCCATAAAATTAGACATTCAAAAAGTTAATTTAATGAATAAGCAGATATATTACTCATTTAAATAAAATAATAATTTCCCATACATATAAGAACAAGAAAATAATTGATCTAAAAAGGAAGAAAAAATAACCGGTACTAAAAAATTAAAGAATTATAATGCATAACAATACTACCTTAAATAATAATAATCAGCTAAATACCTCCTTTTACTAATTTTTTCCTAAACACCTCATTATTTCATGCATAAAAAAAATGCAAAATCCAAAATTTTTCACGATTTCTGTATATCAAAAATCAATTAACTGGAAAAATATCTTATTTACAATTATATATTTTAAACATAAGTTAATTCTAAACTTCCTTTATTTTTTTAATTAATTTCTTTTAAAATAAATAAAGAGAGAAATCTATTTTAAAAAAAAATCTAAAGTACTATATCCCAGTACTTATTTTTATGTCATGAAAATCTATTCATTTTTCGTAAACAAAAGGGAAAGTATATCAATATACATTTAACCAATCTTAGTATTAATGAAAATCGGGTAAATTTATAACAAGGAGAAAAATGAAGTACTTTACCATTCTTGCAACGATATTTTCTCAACTAATAATGTTTTCAAAACTTTACAAATAAGGTACGATTAAAAATAAAGATTTTTAGAACAAAAGTATATTTTATTATGAGGAAAACTTATTATATTCATCGAAATATCTTACAAATTTAAAAAAATTACACTCCTTAAGCTTCAAACCTATCCAATCAATTAAAAACCTTAAAAATAAATTCTAAATTGTAAGAAAAATAAATAAATTTTTGAAAAAATTGATAGGTCCTTATAGGAAATCACAACTAT
>BPLQ01007013.1:309040-320832 GCA_021605075.1 Caerostris darwini | reverse complement strand
ATATATAATTATTATGATATAATATATAATTATTATGATATAATATAATAATTATCTGATCTTCATCAGCATACCTGTGATGATCCTTCATCAAACGCCCAGTCAAAAATGAATTTTTTTTTCTTGAGCTCTTTTGGCACGGAGTATGTCGACTGGGTCTCCAGCTGTGGGATCTTGCAGGAACACCATCTGCAAAGATTCAGGAGATTACATAAACTGCAAAAATCAGTAATGAATATTTCACATAAATAACTCAGCGAGGGCTCTTTTCATAGTATAAAATAAATAAAAATATTTTATATCGATATAAAGATTTTCTTTTTCTCTTACATCTCGAGACAATTGGCTAGCGATCTGGCCTTTGGTACCACATGTTTCAGGTTCGAATTCTGGCGGTGGCGTGAATGTTTGTGGATGGTTAGGAATCTACGTTAAACTGTAGGTCCCGATCTATTTAGCCCAAAGTGTGCCCAAAATTACCGTAGAGCGACAAACCAAACATTTCAAAGGATGTTAGTGAAAATAAAATGCGAAAAATATTGGTATAAAATATTTCATGTTCTTTAAAATTATCATTGCAGTTGATATGAAAATGCGTGTTATAGTTACATGTTATTGCACATTAGTATATAAATAATCATTTAAAATTATTAAAATTTGTTAAAATAATATTTAAATATTGCAAAAACTTAATGGAGGAAATAATTATACATTAGAAATAATTTTAATCAAACATTTTAAATACTTAATATACTTTTATTAATTAAAAACCGTATCTAAATATTTAACACTTTAACTAAGTATTTTTTAATTATAAAACTATATTTATGATTTTAACATATAATGATTTAAAGCATAAAAAATATACAATTAATTTGTTGTTCTCTGGCTCTCGGTGGCCACAGGTTTCGTGTCCGAGTTCTTGCGATGCTATGGATGTTTGTAAGGATTCGGAATCCACTTTAAACAGTAGGTCCCAGTCTAACATGACTGTAGAGCATTGAGAGTAGAGTTGATACATCTACCCCGTAAAAGAAAAACAACTCCTGTCTCGAAATCTACCAGTAAGTAGACGGCCTTATTCCACCACGTTATTCCAATGAAGAAGAAGAATATGAAGAATTAGAAATGCTGTATGGTACCATCAATTGAACAAATTTTTCTGTTCAGCAGTTGTCTAAAAGGTTTCTGTTCACTACAGATGTAATTCTGATCTAGTGACATAGCTAATTATTTAAACTATTACTGTCCTCCCCATTAATTAATTGGAAAGTGTTACCATTACATTTTTAGCACACATCATTTCACTCTTATATTTTAAAATGCAAATTTTTTTAAACTATATATTTTTTGCTTTTTATTTAATTATTTGGCAAAGCTTATTCTGGTTTAAAAAAACAGCTAGTTCTGGTAAAAGATCGTACATCTTCACATTTTATTTATTAATTAGCTTCTAAAACTTCGGAATATTTACATAATTCCAATTATAATAATCTCATTAATTTGTTTTTATTTACATCAATTTTAAAAAAAATTATCATGTAAACAAAAATCCTTCTTAATTATCGAATTTAAAAAAAAAAAAAAAGAGAGATTTTGATTTACTCAACAAATGAAAACTCATTCAAATTAAAAAATATTACTATATTTTATAACAATATTCAATCATAAGTTTCATTAACAAAACAAAAAACTCTTAAAGAAAATAAAGTCAATATTATTTATAACAGAAAAATTTTATAAAATTTTAAATTTAATGCAATTTTCAATTTTTGTATATTAAATCAATTATTCCATAAATATACAATACTAATATTTTTTAATTGGTGCATATTACTAAACCAATTTTAATTAATCTTTTTAATGTTAACTGCGTTTACCCAATAAAGCATACATTTGCCTGCACTTAGATCATATTTTACTATTTTATATTTTTAAATAAGTTTTTCATGAGAAATGTGGAAAATTAAAAATAATTTAAATTTAAATTTAAATTAATTAAAATTATTTGATATTTAATAAATAATTAATCAAATTAATGTACTTATATCAAAGTTGCAAATTGTATGTCATGACTTCCTCATTATAACCCACGTAAAGTATTAATACTTCATTCAAGAGAAGCCAACACAAGCCAACAACAACAACAAAAAATTTTTAATTTTCATAATTTCATATGTTTTTTAAATTTTTGAGGGTTCTCATTCCAAATATTCAATTTCTTGTCTGTTATCGCCCAGAGTTTTTTTGAAAACTTCGTTAAATTTTGCCATTTATAGAGCTAAGACCCAGTGTAGTAAAATGAAACGCGTGATTGAAACAAAAATAAAAAATTGCTTAAAATTTCCTTTTTTTTTTCATTATTATGATAATAAAAGTTCTAAAATTGTTGTGCTTTCTCATCGTAATCCAAGAGTTCATATTTTCTTAATCCTTTTGTCAAGTTCGAGTTTAGTTTTTCTCTTGTGTGTACTTACTCGATGAATGGATCAACAGTAATCTCTCATCGTATTTACTATATCCCAAAAGCCTTTCACAGCTTTTTTTTTGTAATATATTGAAGGAAATGCTTACTTTATTTTGTATTCAATGATCAAGATTTTCCTCCAAAAAAATTAAAATGCAATTGTAGAAAATGACTCATACTACACTTAAGTTCTACGAATTTTCTCAACATAATTTGAATTTCTTTTTCTTTTTTTTTTCATAATTATGATTTCTCTTGTTTCCAAGAAATTTAAGAAAAGAACTTCTTTAAATACATTTCAATGGTTATTTTCTTTTAAGTTTATAACAGTTTCCCAATTTTTTGCAACAATTTTCTAATGACAGAGCCAACAAAGACAATTTACTTCAATTTTGATTTTAGGAAATGAGAGAAACTAACAAATGAAAATTAACAAATTTGTTAGTTTTTTGTGCATTGCAGTGGTTATTAGTTTTTAATTTAATGTGCAGTGATTGGAGTAATATTTTTAAGGGTTTACCAAATTCATATGATTAATGTTTTGCATACAACAGAAATCCTTCGTATGCCATATAGGATGTAGCATAGTATTGGAACAATTAAAATATTTCTTTTCCACTTTTGATTTACTCAAATCTATTAAAAAAACATAACGTATCTTGTATGGTGCGCCAGACATTTTTTCTGTTCTTCCATCTTTATCCTAAAGTAAGTAACCCTAAAGTATGTAAATTATAGTTAACTGTATTAAAACAGTCTCTATTTCTCATTTTACTGAGCCAAATCCAACGAAAACGAAAATCACGAAGGTAAGAGAATAATGTCCAGCAATTCACAGTAGTGCCATCTGTAAAATATCTTCATTCTTGATCTAGTAATCTTTTACCTAAGGTCGAAAAATATTGGTAATAAAGTTAAAACGCATAAAAATTCTTAATTTGCCCAAATTGTTTGCAACCTTGAGGATTTAAAATAAAAATTTCTGATTTATATGTGCTTCAAATAAAGATACTTTTTTGTAAGAAAAAGGTACATTCTAGAATAATTTAATTGCCATTTTTGGATACAGTATGCAAAAATAAAACACTTTAGACACCCTCGGCGAGAGTGTGGAGAGTCAAAGGTTTTAATTGATCATTATTGATATTTAATTGATCAATTACATCTTTAACATCGGTGGACTTCGTATTCCACTTACGTATACCACGGACAACTCTCTAAGTATAGAGCCGTTTGGAAGTACTTTTAGGGGAAATTGTCCCATAGTTGCGCATCGTTTGAGGAGAAACTAGGAAATTCCTGATTATCAATAAGAAATGCTTTATACACATTATCACAATCGCCATCGATCCTAAAAACAGTGGTCACAACAATGCCACCAGAGGAATCGAAACTCAGCCCTCCTGCATGCTAGCTGCGCGTGTTGCTATCGAGCCACGAGTCAGACAGTAGAAGGTTTTTAAACCACATAAACCTCCTCACGATTGTAAAGATTTAAAATTTGCATAGAAGACGCACGGATATTTTTAATTAATAATATTGCTAATTTTCATAATAGAATCAGATTAAGTATTTAGATTTTCTGTTGAGCATTAGTGAGCCTTATGTTCCACCTATGAATACATTGAACAGCCTACCAAAAGCACTTAGTGGAGGACATTGCTTTCTGGGAGGATTTTAAAAGAAACTGTCACTTATTTACTTGTTATAGGGGCACCAGGCAGTCTGACTATCGATACGAGACACTTTATATACGATGTCACAATTGCCATCGAGACTCCTCGTTTCTTAAAGCAGTGACTCCAACAGGTGTCGTCAGATGGATTCGAACCTGAATCTCCTTGCACAGTAGCTGCGCATATGTAAAAGTTGTGGTTTGGTTTATCGCTCTACGGTCATTCTGTGCACATTTTAGGCTAAACAGACCGGGACTTACAGTTTAACGTGGATTCCGAACCACTGACAAACATCCATGCCACCGCCAGAATTCGGACCTGAAGCACCAAAGGACAGAACGTTAGCTACTTGGCCAACCAGGCCGCACAAAAGTTGTGAGGTATATTGTTTGAACGCGACTATTTTTTTTTCCCCCTTCAAAATGAAAAAAAAAATTATATTTCTTCTACGTATCCTTAAATACACAGTTAGAAATTCAGGATAATTATAATAATAATAATAATCAGGCTGAAAAGGGCAACAAAATCTAATACAGCTTTCGTTGACTTCGTTAGTCTGATCTGAGCTTACTATACGAGTGGCCAGTGATATAGGGGAGTTTCGGGATAGCCATTAAAGGAGAGCTTCTTTGTCTGGTTTCCGTGATGAATTTTTTTCCCCGTGAGTATCACGCGAACCGCAGGAACATCTAGGAAGCTGCCGGATACGGTGTGCGTGACGGAAGACATGACATTCACTGACTGGGTCCTTCGACGAAGCGCTGTCCGTACTTAAAAACAATAATTTATTGAACTCTGGTATATTCTTGTACATTGAATGCGACTGAATAAAGTACATCACTCACGCTGAGTTCTTCAGAAAAGAGACTGCCTTTTCTGAGATTGTCCCACTCGAGTTCGATGCTTGAAGAAAATTCGATTTGTTTTCAAAAGAGAAATAATAATGAGCTAAGAGGTAGATACGGAATAATCTAACTTAACAAACAGGAGATATATGATGCGTAAGAATATCACACGCACGATATTCTTCTTATATAGGGGATTTTGATCAAAGCAAATGAAACAAATTAAATTTTCCAGTTTTCCTAATCCAGCTAGAAAATACTCAGACAGCTGTCTTTCAAACCCATAAGCAAGGGCTGCGCCGACCTTACTCACTTAGCACTGCCCAGGGCGTGCGTGTAGCTCGAAGATAAGCTGCGGGCGTGGACTAACAATACCCCCGCAACGCTCTATGATCATATCAGACCGGGACCTACGTCATCCCGTCGGAACATCCACGGCACCGCCGGCGCTTAAACCCGAAACCTGGGACGAGCCACTCGGCCATCAGGCATATCCTCAGATATGTAATAATATAGTAAAAAAGCAAAGGGATGACTTTGTAAAGGAATAACTTATTCGTTGTAAAGTAAATATTTGATTAATCATTCTTATTGGATTCTTCAAAATTATCGAAAGGACGGTTTCCTTTTATGATCTTTGATTGAAAAAAAAACTGAAAAAATTCAGTTTAGTTTCGAGATTGAAAATATAATTAAAGGCATATATATAATTTAGTGAACGAAAAAAATACTTATACGAAAATGTGATTTTCATCAAAATTAAACATATCTTCATTTATCTTTAATCTTTATTAAAATTTTTTATCTGAGCTATTTAAAAATTAAACTGTAAAATAATATAATAGTAGTGTAAATAATAATAAAGTAATATAACTACACAAAATGAAATTTTAATGAAATATTAATTAATTAGTTTACCAGTTAATTAATTAATTAATTATATATTTAAACTAATTAATTAAAAATAATTCATTAATTTTAGCTAAATAGTTTTATATTTGATTCTTCAAACAAAATTTTAATTTTTTAAAAAAATTTCAAATTGATATTTAGAAAAAAACTTACTATATTATTACATATCTTTTTAATGTGTGTGTATATTTTTCCAAATAGCATGCAATAAACAAAAATAAATGCAAGGAAATATATACCTTTTCAATATAAGTTTAGGATGAAATATGGATATTCATCCCAAGTATAAAACGATATAATTGATTATATTAGTAACCCGAAAATAAATTTATATTTATGCTACAATAATTATGCAAATTTAATCATAGTGTATAGAAATCATATATTTGCAGTTGTATGAATTGCATAAAAAGCAATAATAATTTAAACTAATACTTATTTTTAATTTCTGAAACTTAAAACTTTTAAAAAGAGTAGAGAATACATCATTACACACAGACATAATTATATAGGTATTTCTGTCAGAAAATGTGCATAGAAATCACATAGTTGCAATATACAGGGTGATTATAATTAAAGTCCCACTTTCAAAATGCTGTTAAAAAAAGAAACACTCATCAAAATGAGTTCAAATTTGAACTGAAGATATTTGAAGAACGGGGAAACGGTATGGCATCAAAAAAAGTTCCAAAGTGTAGCTCTAAATAGTAAGCAGTATCTAAATAGTGCGGATAAAAAAAGTGAATTCCAGTGAAGTGAAAGTGCCAGTGATATTTTGAATAGAAATTACAACGTATTAGGCATGAGTTGCACATTAAATCAACTGTAGTGTTCAATGTCTGAATTGTTTCTGGTTTTTGACGAAAGAAATGACTTCCAAGTCATTCACCAATTGTGACACTATTAGTGGAAAGCCCATCCACCACGTCATGGTCATACCAAATTTAATGGGAAAAAATCGATGGTACTTGTTTTATGCTATACCGTTTCTCCCTTCTTCAAGTATCTTCAGTTCAAATTTGAACTCATTGTGATCAGTGGTTCTTTTTTACGGCATTTTGAAAGTGGGATTTTAACTATAATCACCCTGTATTATGTGAGTCGTATGCAAATACTATTTTTATTTAAACTAGTTGTTATCGTTAATTTTGGAAATTTAAAACTTTTACAAAGTGTAAAAATTACATCAATACACAAATATACATGTGTATATATATATATATATATATGTCAGTCAAATACTAGAACGTGGTTATCTGCGTTAAATTCCCTTCCCATAATTTCGCAATCCGGTTCTCTTTTAAGTAAGATATTGAAATTCTGGTGAATAGGCATGTGCGTGCCATTTATTTTGAAAACGCCCACTGCAAAGAGGGTCAGAAGCATTTTAAGGGGAATTTAAGGCACGTTAATGCAATGTCATCTGGCAAGCCTCTAAATTACAGATTGCGTTGATTGGCGCATAGTCATTCCAGTCTCATAACACTTCCTCGCTATTCACTTCCTTACTTTGTATACTGACCAGAAGGAAAAAGGTCACGCAAGGGGTTTTTCATAGGGTTCTTATGACCTGGGTTCATTGCCCTAAGATGAACCCTCTTACGATAACAACAACCATTGACTAAACAAGCCAAATATTATTACAAAACGATTTCTTGCTTTAATTTCTAAAGTGGTTTTTTCAACATTTTAATAATGAAAAAAAAATTAACTTATTAAATTATAGTAATTCAGATTGTTTTCTAAATCAGTCATAATTAAAATTTGGGCTTCGAAAAAGTAAATTATGGGTATTATATTTGTTAATTCTGGCCTGAACGGCAGTGTGGCTAGCGATCTGGCTCACGGTACCACAGGTTTCAGCCACTGCTGTGGATGTTTGTAGTGGTTCGGAATCCACTTTAAACCGTAGGTCCCGGTCCAACAGGATCGTAGAGCGTTGCGGAGGTAGTGTTACTCCGCCTCCGTAGCTTATCTTCAAGCTACACTCACCTCCTGGGTAGTGCTAAGTGAGTAACGACGATGCAGAGCTTGCTTTAATGCATCAAAGACAATTGTCTAAGTGTTTTCCAGCTGTATTAGAACAAACAAAAATATTTTGTTAATTCCTTAAAATAAAAAATTTTATTTGAAATATTAAATCTACTTTGTTTTTACAACAATTTATTGTGTTAATCATAATGATCCAGAATCATGCGCATTTTGGCTATGTGCCGGCTTATTTTGATAATCTCAAGACTTCGATCGCACTGAGGTAGAAAAGGAATTTCATATCAAATGCATTGTTTTCATTTACTTGATGTTTTACCGAAAATACTAGATTCGTTTACTGTTGTAACACTTTCTCTAACGATTTCATTCCCGATTAACAGCAAAACAACATATCATATAATCATGGCTCCTACCAACATTAACAAAGAAGTTGATAGCTACGACATTAGACATATAGAGCAATATACATAAAAAGGAAGATTATCAAGTAACACTGAAAGAAAACAGAATACTAGCACTATTTTCGTTAAAATAATATATATATTCTCTCTCTCCTATGACTTCAATGATACGCTTTAGAGTTAAGGTCGGAAAGAAACAAAAGCGTGGTAGAAAAAGGATGATTCTACTAATCCTCCTGCTAGAAAGGAAATATAAATATGGCACTAAAAGGTAAAGTATTATCAATTGAAAAAGGTGAGGTGTTAACGGTTATTGGAGACAACATTAGCAATTGGCGCGGAGATCGTTTGTGTTGCAGTTGATTTTGATTCTAATTAATGCAGAAATCGATTGTTTGATGATAGTTTTTTTAATGAAAGGTTTATAAAATTTGTTAATAATATGCAAACAAAAAGTGCATTGTGTAACTATAAAGTATTGTATATGCTATAGATGTCCTTACTTTCCCGTCAAAGAAGTTTGCAATATTATTTTACTTGCTCATCTGAATGAAATATCTAGACTTATTACTACACCATACCCCATCACTGTAACAGAATTGAAAATACACTATTACACAGTTTGGGAATGATGTTGTGAAATTTTTATGTGCCATGATTATGTGTTATTATTTAATTTTATTATTTAATTTCCATGTGCAAGAATAAAATGTTGGACCATCTGTTACCACAATTGGTAACGTAAGAGATGTTTCTCGAGATACGATATTGAAAGTAATGACTGCGTAGCGCATATGAGGAAAAACAATCTCTACCAAGTACAACAAAACTGGATGAAAAAAAAAACTGCCGAATGAGGTAGTGGATTGCAACATCCAAAAAGAAGATGAACGCTACAAAACTGAATCAGCATCTGCAAATCACCATATCAAGGATTACAGTTAGAAAGGAATTGTGTAAACAATACAATTTACGACAGAGCAGCGTTTCCAAAATCACTTCTGACTAAACCAAAAGTGGAACATTATCTTTATGCCACAAACACAAAGCCTGATCTAAATATACTTCAAAAAACCTCCATCAAATCAAAGCCATTTCAAGATTTTAAAACGCTGCATTACATCAGAAGGGACTTTTACCCTTGTGGGTCAGAGTTAGAATAACCCACTGTAGCACATGAATATCGTAAAAGGGACTAAAATGGATACCCAGTGCCCGAGGGTATAATCGGGTGGGGTAAAGTCAGTCTACTCCCTTTGGGTTCCCCATGTCTTTGTGCGGCAAGGTCAAGGATAAAAAGAAGCTGCATTTTTAGCCTTTATCATAACTCGTCACGAGTTCATGGACTCGGTCTAGATATTCCTGTCAACCAAGTGGAATAAGAAACAACAACAAAATGATTTTGAAATTGTCATACCACAATCCAATTCCACATCCCATCATATAATTGGGCCAGTGTCGAAAATTCTCTATTACAGTTTTTTTTAAAGAAGTGATGAAGTTTGGAATAGCCACATCGTAATCCAGAAATTGGTGAATCGTCATCCACATTATTTACTACAGAAAGTGAGTAGATAGATAGAAAGACTTATCGAGCGTTTCAATCGGATTGCCTTCATGAAACTGTAAAGCATGAACTTAGCGGAATCATGATTGGGAGAAAGATCTCGTGGTTTTCAACAGATCATCGTGGGTCTGCTGTCATTCTAGAGAGTACTAGGAGTGATTATGTTTGACATATTTGCAAACCAGGGGCATCCCATGATACTTTCTTCTTTCAGGAAACAACGTCTTCAAAGATCATAACTATCAAACTCAGACAGTTAAATCTGTCTAAAAGTGTTTTGAAGTCACTCATCTATGTTTTCCGTCTCAATCTGCCATTGGTCTATTTTGGAGAATCTACAACAGGCAACCAACACTATTATCTCAACAGAACCGTTTACGGTTTCTCTTTGCAGGAATAATATAATATTCTTTTAAACGGCATACACAACTTCAATTTTTATATGCATTCAGATACTTTTGCATGCTGAAGATGGCAAGGTATGCTCCTACATATTTTTAATAAAACTTATTGCTTCCATTATTTTGATAACGACCCATATATGTATATATATAAGATATATATATATAATGTCAAAAAATCGAGGTCACTTCAAGGTTTTAAAGCAACTACTAATTAACTATTAATAGGCAAAATTAAACCATCCTTGCAAAATTAATGAACGTTTTTAACAGGATATTTTCACAATAGTATTTCCTCAAAAGCATTTAATCTAATTGATTAAAATGCAATTATTTTTAAAGAAGGCCAATGTTTCAGCATTTTAGAAAACATTCAAATTCGTGAGAAAAGTAATTGCTTATTTTCTATAAAGACTTTTTCACGGACATTTCTTCAAATTACTTTTTTGGATGTGTCTGAATGCATTAACACGAAAGCTGAAATTAGCATATATGTATGAATTATAATATAGATTAATAAAATTCTTAAATACCTAATAAGTTATTTATTCATTAAACGTACAAAACACTACATATTTTATTAATAAGTCGTTTTAATGTACGAAAATGTTAAATATATTTCACCTATATCCTTTCCTGGTTGTACAAACTGTATATAAATTAAAAACATTTAATTTTTAAAGATATTACAAATGATGTTTTGCGATATTACTTGAAAAATAAACTTTTAAAAATAAATTCTTGTTATCTTAATTAAATTAATTGTAGTACTATAAACACTAATAAGTTAATGGAGATTTCAGAAATATTTTTTAAATATAAATGATTATTTCAAAGAAATAAAATCAGTAAATAAATTAATTACAAATCAAATTCTACAAAAAAAGATACATATTAACCAACAAAAATCAGATGTGTAAATCATAGAGTACATTTATAATTATGTAATTAATAATTTATTTTAGTAATTATAAATATTTTAAATAGATGTAAACAGATTCTAAAAAAAAAAAGGAATAAAAATGTAATAAATAATCATGCAGCTTATTCATGTGACAGAGCATAATTTTAAAAAGCAATAAAAATTAAGTGCATTTACTAAACAACAATTTATGTATTTATTAATATTTTTATTATAATTTTTATCAAATAATTTCATATAATAAAACTTTATATTTTCACATAAATTGTCTGCAATTTTTTTAAGGTTTTTAAAAGTAATATTTAAGGGTTTTAAAATTATTTTTCTCTTAAACCTATCAAATTTTTTTTTCTAGAACCTTTACACTATTTTTACAGTACTCCTTATTTATATAAAAATAAAAGCAAGATGGTAAATATGTTGTTTAAGTACATGACTAATAATATTAATGCTAATGAATTTTATGAATGTATTACTAATAAAAAATATGAATTCTTAAAAATACAAGCATCTTTAAGAATTAAAAATATTTATTTAAAATATAAATTATATTATGCTAATTACAACTTACTCGTACTTATTAACAACTTACTCGTACTTATTAACAAC
>BPLQ01007013.1:280103-309030 GCA_021605075.1 Caerostris darwini | reverse complement strand
ACAACTTACTCGTACTTATTAACAACTTACTCGTACTTATTAACAACTTACTCGTATTTAAATTTAAAATTCATGCTCATTAAATCACTCATTATTACATAATAAAAAACAAACTAAGTTTGAAGTTGGGAAATAATTATCTACAAATAAAAATACAATAAAGATTAAAAAAAATGAGGTTGCATTTTGAAAAGTTACACCTGGTGCATACAGTATAAATATATAAGTAAATTCTTATTTGATTTTAAGACATAAATTTTAAAATGATACCCAGAAAAAAAATGTTATTTGCAAAACTTTTACCAGTTTTTTTTTATAAAAAAAAAATAAAAAATTTCCTTTTTTTTTTGAAAAAAAAAAAAAGCTAAATATTATTAAGAGTCATAAGAATATCAATATTCTACTTTAATAAATCAGCTGTATCATTTATTAAGTCTGGGTATCGTACGGAACAGACTATTGTATATTTTCCTAATGATGCAGAGATCATTAGCTCGTCTTTTTAAAATTGCAAACTTTATATAAATGGCTCAAGGTTGTATGGCATATAGACTATCGTTACTACCATCTGTTGGGATTTATATAACGCACACAAAAATATGATTTCAGTATTAATGGTTTAGAGCAGGGATAGTCAATCTGTTTGTATCTACTGCCCACGTTAGTATTTTTGCTAGCAGTAGAATTTTCTAATCATCCACTGGTCCCACATTTGAAATTTACAAAGTAGGGAAGTAAATTTATTTTATAAACCTTATAGAGCAGAATCATAGCAAGTTAAAGAATATAATAATAATTTATCACCAAATATTTTATGTCGGACTTTCACTAAGTTTGGCAGAAAAAATATTTATAAAACAACTTCTTCATTTGCACAACAACCCCATGTTGGGCCAAGGCCGTTTGCCTACTGGCAAATTTCGAAGCAAGTAATGACTTTTTTTTCGGGGTAGGGTTGACAGCCCTACGCTCTACAGTAGTATTAGGTCAGGACCTACGGCTTAAAGGGAATTCCGAATCACTAGAAACATCCATGGCCCCGGAGGGACTCGAACCCGAAACCCGGGACACTGACAAGCCAGGGCGCTAGTTACTCGGCCATCAGACCCCATAAAACAACTTACTGTAGTTAAATCTATCTTTTATTTATACTTTGTATGCATATAAACATGAAGTCTGGTGAAGTTACACTTAATCACTGATGCTGATGCTGTAAATCTAAATGCTGGATATCTGGTCAATTTTTCGTAAAGAACAAAAAAAGTCCCCTGTTTTGGAAATATTCAAGCAATTTCGTTCTTTGGTTATAATATCATTAACAGCACCAAAAATTGATTTCACAAGAAACGAAGTAGGGAAAGGCATCAACAAATTGAATATCATTTTCCACATATTTGGATACGGCAAGCATTCTTGAACAATACTTGAAAATTCTTTTATTTCAATATTTAAAAATATCAATTAAATTTTTAAAAAAAGGAATGTGCTTCAGTAACCTACAAAATCCCTACCGCCCACCATAAAAGGTGGAGTGCCCATTAGTGGGCGGTAGGGACCAGGTTGACTACTACTTACATAGATATATCATCAATGACAATAAGCTCCGGTATAAATACCGAACAACTATCTGCGCTTATCCCTTTATTTTGAATAGGATATACTGTAAGAGGGGAAAAATAAGCCATTTTTATTGTTTTTCTATGGGGAGGGTATCGTTAAAGAAATCCATATTGATCTGAAAAGGAACATAACATTCAGATAAATGGTTTGACTTGTCGCTCTACGGTCATTTTGCACTCACCTTAAGCTAATTAGATTGGGACCTACAGTTTAATGGGGATTCCGAACTACTCACAAACATCTACGCCATTACCAGAATTCGAACCTGAAGCCTGTGGTGCCAAAAAGCTAGCCAATCGGCCATCAAGTCTCTATTCAGATAAATGAGACAGTGTTGATGAAAACTCCGTAAAAACACTTTTGGGTAAGACTTCAAATGACGCTAAATATTTTGAATAGTTAGATTCAAAAGTGCTTAGCCTGGGAACAGGTTTTTTGATAGTTTATTCAATTACGAAGAACAACTTACTAAAACTAAATTTAATGCAATCAATACAAATTCAAAAGTTTTTCTAATTGAATTTTCTAACGAAACATAAACTAAACAATCCAGGAATGTAATTAACACACCCTATTCAAAATCTATATTAAATGATGAAATTTAAAAAAAATTATTTAAAGTAGAAAAGATAGCAATTAGAAGTTAAACATTATTCATATTTTTTGCGCACCACTACATTTATCAATACGTAAAGAATTTTGTTCAATTTGAAGATATAGTAACACAGTGGAATTTACTCTTTTAACAGCAAATCGAAGCATTAGCATAGTCTTTATTTTGCATTCCCTTTGTAATCTTTGTTATTTCCAGGCTATTCTATAGTAAATCATTCGATTCGCTAAAGCTATTTATGAATTGCAAGCACGGAAGTACTTTGTTTATGATTATGTGTGTTTGTAGGACATCAATGGATTTTAGGACAATTCATAATTGGGGGGGAAAACAAACTTTGAAAGGATAAATTACCTCTAAGCTCTTCCATAGCTACGTGATCATTGTTAGCATTGTTAGTGTAAATCGATTATTGAAAATCAAAACTGAAATTATTGAATTTCAGTACAGAATAACAAATTCAGATTTTTGGTTTCTAGAATAATAAGATACAACATAGCTGTAAATTAACTAGTAGTGAATTATTTTTGGAATTGTATTAAAAATCTTCACAAATAAATATTTCGTTGTATATAATTTTTGTAATATAACTACATAATTTCTACTAATAAATATTTCGCATTTTCTAAATAAAATTATTTTAACAAAAAATTGTCATCGTAAACAAAGAATTCGCCTTATATCAGTAATGGTAATTTTTTATACAACGAGAACAACATAGCATTGGATTAAATGGTTCATTATCTAGACAACTGAAAAGCCACCAACTTGTTATAATTGGTTTGATTTGTCGCTCTACATTCATTTTTTTTGCACATTTTAGGTTAATTATACAGGGATGTACAAGTTTAACATGTATTCTGAATCACTAACAAACATTCCTGCCCCAGTCAGGATTCCAATTTGAAACCTATGGTACCATTGACCAGAGCACTCGCCAATTAGCCGTGAGGCCACCCAGAACGACATGAAGAAAATTGTGATATATGAATTACGTTTATGGACAAGGTATAAAACCAATATTCCCTAAATTAATGAATGGGATTCACTATTAATGTTCAACACTGAGTATATGTTATTATATATTATTACATGTCACGTGTAACAGTGACATTTAATATTATACATAAAATGTAATATTAAATGTCATCATTTCTTCTATTTCAGTTGCTTTTTGTGTCCGGTATTTTTAAATGAATTGTTATTTATAATAATAATAAGTAAAATGTAATAAAACGAAAACAAATCACATCTGAAGAGATTTATCATCCCAAATAATTAATAATTTTCTTTAATAAATTTCAATAAGTTATCCGAATTTCATTTAGAAAACTATGCGAAACAAATTTTTATTGTCAGCTAATTTTTTTGCAAATGGCATGATTTTCTTCATAAATTTTGAATTATTTACAAATAAAGATTTAATTAAAATGACCGTACAATGTAAGCTTAAATGATTTGCAATAATAAATGAAAAAATTAATTTTAAAAATATATGTTCGTATAAAAATGTTGATCAATATATAATAATAGTAACTAACTAACTCCCAGGAACTGCAGTCCATGTTGGACCATGGCCGCCTGTCTGCTGTCAGATTCCGAAATAAACGTTTTCTTTTTAATGGGTAAGATTGTCAGCCCTACTCCCAACATCTGCAGTCATATTAGACCACTACTACTACTATTACACCACACCACAGTGCCTAGAGTTGAGTTGCCCTTTTATAGTTTGGGAATGATGTGGGGGAGAATAAGTGCGATTGGGCTCTGTGACGCTCTACGATTATATTAGACTGGGACCTACGGTTTGAAATCGATTCTGAACCACTACAAACATCCATGCCACAGCCGGGATGAACCTGAAACGTGGTGTACCAAGTGCTAGCCACTCGGCCATCAGGCCCCCATTCATATTAGACCAGGACCTACGGTTTAAAGTGAATTCTACCACTACAAACATTTTTGGCAAGGCCGAGCCTCGAATCTGAAACCTGTGGCACCGAGCGCCAATATAATAATTATAACAACTAAAAAATTGAGTTAATGTTTGGATTAAATCTAATCCTTTTGAATGTATGTTTAATATTTGAATAGTCAATCAATAGCATAAATCATTATCAAAATGCCTACCGCAATTAATGAAATTTACACGAAATCGCACCTAAACACGCAATGTTCATACGAAACAGGAATATTAGATTAAGAAATCTAACATTTTGTTTTTCCAGCAGGCGTAAACACAGATCAGTCACCTTTTGTTTAGATCTCATCGATTTGTTTCCCTAGTCTCAGACTACAAAAAGGAATCAAGCTCTATTACAAACAATTGATTCCCCATACAATTCAGTCGAAAGCTCTCGACTGGAGGGATCGCCCAAATGAATAACCGAGTGAGGTAATGTCCTTTCACGTCCAGAGCATTTTCGCAAGGACGCATGTCTGTGGTCATTCGTGACCGCTGTTCATGACCCACTTTTTCCACTCGTCGGTTTCGATAAAATGTCAATCCAATCACGTCGTCTGAACCACCCCCACAGTGGACGGTGATGAAAAGGTCTTTCAAGTCAATCTGTTTCAAGTGCTGCATTTTATTATTATTATTAACTATATAATAAAAATATCTCATCGTTTTTGGAAATGCTACACATCCTACAGACAAACTATAGAACATTTTATACGTTTAGAACATATATACGTTAGAAACATAGAATACGTTTTATAGGCAGATTAACTAATTGAAAGCATAATAAAACAAGTAATATAAAAACAAATTTTTTAAAGTCAATTCCTACTTTTTTTTTTTCACTCTATTGAAGAAAGTCCTTTATAAATAATTTACATTCATTTTTTTTAAGTTTATCTGGCGCCATCTATTGGTAGATATATGCAACTTAAATCTAAAAAAAACTAAATTTGATGAATTAAATTTAATTACTGAATTAATCTTTGAAAAAAAACTGTATTAACATCTATTAACATCCAGTGTCATCCACTACAAGTTTAAAAAAATGTATTTGAACTTGAGTGGATGAATAAAAAGTATTTTATTAATGATTGAAAATGTGAACAACATATATATAGGGAGAGTGTGAGCTAATAGAAGGAATTGAAAAAGGAAGACATACATTCATTCACATGATAGTTTTTAACTCAATTTATAAAATGCACACAATTTTTATTAAACAAAGTATAAATATCGGAAAAAGAAAATTATGGATTTTTAAAATAAAGCAATGTCACCAAAAAAGTGATATAAAAAATGATTGGCTTGGAGTATTGTAGTAGCCTAGCTGTAAAATGAACTTCCGAAATAACGGAATTTAGTTCGAAATCAAGCTCCTGAGGCCCGACAATGACCGAAACGAGCATGTTAAATCTGCAAGCTGGAAAATCTTTGCATTTGAAGAACTCTTCTCAGAGAAACAGGGTACGAAATTCCCAAATGCCCTTACTTATATAAATTCTATTAAAAATAAATCAAAGATTATATATATTAAGAATATATATTGAAATACATGGTGGTTATAATTAAAGTGGCCCTATTTATACCCCTCTAGAACCCGTTCTGGCTAAACAATTTGGATGAAACTTGGTATATACGGTATATGGTCCATGGGGAAAAGATTTTTGCAATAAAAAAATAGTTCAAATTTTGATCCCCAGGTGACACTTTTCACAAATTCCTTACGCAAATTAGTCAAACCTATAAAGGGATTTGCAGTCAGAGCCAGAAAACCATTCTGCGTGCCTTTGTCATCTTTAATCATCGTTAATTGATGTTAATGGAGCACACGTTGAACTTATTCTGTGCTTGAATAAATTTTAATGGTTCTGACAAATATTTTGTCCTTCTTCAGACTCCTCCTCCCTGGTGGTCAAAATTTGAACTGTTTCTTTTTATTGCAAAAGTATTTTCTCCATGGTTCATATACCGTATGTATCAAGTTTCATCAAAATCCGTTAGGCAGATAACCCCCCTACCGACGAGAACGAGTTTTTAATAATGCAGACATTTTAACTGCGCATAGTAAATCGATGATATTGAATTATAATTTATGTGTGTTGTACTGTTAATTGACACCAGCGAGTCAGATTTTATTAGTCTTGCAACAAAGTTATTTACAAAAAAATAACAAAAAATATATTTAAAAATGTTAAACATAAAAACTTTTTTTTTTTTTTTTTTTTTTTTTGTTTTTTATTGTAAAAATTCATATATTAATTTTATGTAAAATTATAAATAAAACGGCTCAAGGCAAATTTTAAGATAGCTGTTAAATTATTTTATAGTAGTGTTTCTATTTCTGAACATTTTTAATGTAGAACACGTTTTACAGATGGTGACATTTAAAAGCTTAACAAAAAAAAGAGAGACACGATTTAATGAACATTATTAATGATTCTCGGTTGTTCTGAATGACTTAATATTAATAAAGCTCATTAAATTTTGTCTCTCATTTTTTTGTTAAGCTTTTAAATGTCACCATCTGTAAAACGTGTTCTACATTAAAAATGTTCAGAAATAGAAACTGCTGTAAAATAATTTAATAGTAGTCTTTAAATTTGCCTCAAGCCGTTTTATTTATAATTGTTCATAGAATGAATTACATAAATGTTACAATTAATTTATGAAAATAGATTTACAATTAAAAAGCAAAAAAAGGTTTTATGTTTAGCATTTTTTAAATATATTTGTAGTTATTTTTTTGTACATAACTTTGTTGTAAGACTAATAAAATCTGACTCCCTGATGTCAATTAAATTAGAATGGAAAGCGCATAAATTATAATTTAATATTATTGATTTACTATGGACAATTAAAATATATGCATTATAAAAACTAAAATATATTCTACATCAAATATAAAATTAAATTATAATATATAAAATATAAAAATAAAATATAAAATATAAAATTAATTTATACATCAAATAGAAAATTAAAATTCGTATCTTTCATTCTATTAATAATAAGTATTTCAATCTTAATATATTTTATCTTCGATTTAATTTTAATGGAATTTTAATAAGTAAGGGCATTTGGGAATTTCGCACCTTAGAATCTGTTCAAATTGAAGGGTTTAAAGCTTGCAGATTTATTATCCCCTTTCTCTTTCATGAAAATAATTTTTATTTTTTCAAAATTCAATGAATTAATGTTAAAATTAAATGTTAAGGATGCAACGCAATTGTATCCTTGAATAATATAACCAATAGCAAAGACAACTATCATTTAGCAGCATACTAAGTAAGTGTTCAAAGACTTTTCTCAGCTCTGAGGCTTATATAGATTCACAATGAAAGAAACTATCTATTATCCACAAAGCTATATTAGATACACAATGAAAGAAGCTATCTATTATCCATCCACAAAACTATCTTAGATCCACAATAAAATAAGTTATCTATTATCCACAAAGTTATCTTAGAATCTTATAAAGGCTATTTCATTATTATAAAAATATATGTTATTTAATGCATTACAAATATAACATATTTTCCGTTGAAATGTACATTTTTCTTTTGCATGTCTTTCAACTATTACGTTATACTTATGTACCTATTAATGTGGTACTGTCATGTTTATAAGTAATACGTATTATTTGTAAGCAAACATAGAGTACAAGAATGTCTTTTAAGTTGATGTAAATGTCATATCTTCAAAATTGCAAAAAAATCTTTGTTATAAAAAATTCTTTGTATAGATATATGAATTCAATAAAAGTCATTGAATTTAGTTCGCAAATTTTACACAAACCATTTGTAAGGATCAAAGTACATAAAAGCATGATGTTAAGAGTCAGGAATCAGTATAAAAAGTCCAACTCAAGAGTCAGAAATGTTTTGGCCGACTTTCTATCTCTGATTTAAAGATTCGTCTGCGAATATGCCTTGCCCACTCTATTCTCTTGACCATGCTCCAACATATTACTATCGTTCTTTGAAGCTTACATAATCATTTTAAGTACTTGGTTGATTGCAGAGAAAGAGGTTAAATGAAACTATATTCTTTTTTCCAAGTAAAAAAAAATGAATTTCATAAAAGAAAAAGTATCAAAAAGCTGATGTCATTGAAAATTGATTATATTGATGATTAAATAAATATATTTTTTGATAATGTTTTCAGCTTTATTTCAATTGGAAAAACGGATAGAACTTTCGTTATAACATGAAAAAAAGGGTAAAATGATAAAAAAAAGACCATGAAAAAAAAGTCAATGTAATGTAGACTGTCGGGCTGTTTTTCAGTATTATTTTGTAACATATTAATATCATTTGTTTATAAAAAGCTCTATATATTTTATAAAAGTGTATTAAAAATTTCTTTTTACGTATTACTTACTTATAAAAGATATTGTAAGATAATAATGAACTCTGTATCAAAATGGCAATAAACTCGTGATAAAAATACATTTTAATAAAAGAGGAATACAGAAGATAAGTAATGGGATGCGGTGCTTGACTCGCTGCAGTTCAGAATCACGACGTATCATTGCTTTTATTATTCAGTACGCTTGCCGAACCACGAAATATCATTGAACGGAACTTAATGTGTCGTACTCAATAAAATATTAATTTAAATAGAGCCATACACATATTCTAGTACTATAATTTCTTTAAAAAAACAGGGATGTTTCCCTTTATCATAGATATAAAAGTAGTTGGTGGTAAAAGTATTGGAATATTTTTATAATTTCTTTTGAAGTTTTCAACTTACTGAAAATGATACGAAAAATTTCAATTAAAAATTTAGTACAAATATTTTAGTATTATTATTATATATATTATATATTATTTTTTATTATTATTGTCTACTAAAATATTTAAAAAATATTTTAGTAGACAATATGTAAATAATAAATAATATTTTTAATATTTTTTTAGAATAAATTTTTATTTTATTCATATTTTTAATATTTTTAGATAGCAAAAATGTTTAACAGTTCAATGAAGTTTATTGTTATTTTTTTTATGTTCTTATTAAACAATATAATTTTATTCCTATATTTTTTACTATTAAATCTTCTTCACAATGTGCTTCAGAAATATTTATTTAAATCAAAAATAGGATATGATATGAATATATATGACTTGATGCATTTTAATTAACTTCATTTTTAAGAATGCAAATAATAGAAAACATAGGAAAAGCAGTATTTTTTATCTAACGCTTAAATTTCTATAAATAAAATGGAGACAATTTTGATTCTTGCATATATTCTAAGATTCTCAAAAAATTATATCAGTGTAAAAATATAAGTAAGATTTCGGCTAAGTCAATTTTAGCGGTATTTTCTAAAATATTTGTTTATAAATAAATAATTCAGTAGTTTAATAATAGTTAATTTATTAATAGTGTTTTATTAATAGTTTATAAATAAATTTTTATTTATAAATAAAAATTAAAGAGAAACTTTTTTATGAAAAGTTTAAATTATTATAAATTAATTTCTCAGTTACCACAATTTAACTTTCTTTTAACTTTTACTTTATGAATATTTCGTTAACGAAAATGTTCCCAAAAAAGTAACATTGTATATTAAAAGTATTTTAAATGTATATTTGCCAAATAGGTCTTTTAATTTGTGGACTTAAGGCTTTTTCATGGGCTAGTAGAGATATGGGCAGGTAGTTACTGTTTTCACAATATTAATATAGTGATCTAAAAGATAAAATAAATTAGGAATTTAGCAATTAATTCAAATATTATTCAAGATAGAAAGAAGAATTATAATTTGTCTTTTAATACTATGTATGGGGATATCATTATAGAATATACCCATGGGAAAAATGTAATATCAGTGAATTAATGTATTGTATAAGTTTCTTTTCAAATGTCCCATTCGTTATGATTATTTTGTAAAATTTTTATGCCATTTTCAAATATAATATTCTTTTCTACATATTTGAATCAAAAAACACATTATTTCAATTTCGTGAAATATTATTTTTGTTAAATTAATAAATTTATTTAATTGTCAATATTTAATAACATAATCCTGATACAGTGAATTAAATGAAAGTTTTAGATGTCTTGAAATAAATGACAAAAATGGAAACAATATTGACGTTAAAAATTCTATGAAACCAAATGAAATTTCATGTGAAAAAGATCTACCAACATGTATTTGACATAACCGATAGCCATCTAAATGTGCATTCTATTTATCACAAAACTATCACGAAATTAACCCATAAAAGATTAAATTGATTGGTCGTCAGGGCAATAAGCATATTTACATCAACAAATCGATGATAAATCATACGATTTGGTTTATTTTTCATCATTTTGTAATATTATCCTAATTTTTTTTTTCGAAATGCTATGACAAGAAATAATATCTAGTCCCTTTCATTGACATGAAAAAATGCAATTATTTTTGCATAAAATTTTTTAAGCTGTAATTATAAAGCAATAAAAAAATTATTTATGAGCTTGAAGATATAACTATTATTATTATATCAGCATATTTTTATAAAATAAGTTACATAATTTTAAAAGTGTTGTTAGGAGAAAAAAAAATGAAATCACTATCTCGATTTTTTTTTTTTTTTTAGTAGAAGTATATAATTTAATAATAGATAGTTAGTAAAATCAGATTTAGTAATTGTGCAAATATTTAAAACAAAACTATTATAAAATTTGTACAAAATTTAATAGTTATCAACGTTTATGTCTTATAACTATTTCTTTTTAACCACAGAATAGATTTAATAAAACTGTATACTCATATTATATTGTACATAAAATAAAATAGAAATATATAAAATAGATTTAATAAACTATGCACACAAATAATATGATACAAAATTTATAGAAGAAAGTAGAAAGAATTGCAAATATATTTTAAATTAGAGCCCGACTCGTGGTTCAGTGGTAACGTGCGATGCTGATGAGCATTAGGGCTAAGGTTTGGCATTGTTGTAGACATCGTTTCAAAACGAGGAGACTCGATGGCATTTGGGATGATCAGCATCTTGCCTCGTGAGTCGAACTACATGGGGGGGGGCGGGCGTTTTCCGGGTTTTCTCCCATATAGTATGCAAATGTAAGTAGTTCCCCCTAAAAGTCCTCTTGGAAGACACTTTTTCCTTTTTCAGCCATTACGGAGCCAAGTCAGACTTCTACCTACGAGTGCTCTATAACAACAGAAGCTGCCCTCTCTACTTCCAGCCACGAGTAGACTACCCATGAGATGACCGTCCCACGTAAACGAGCACTGAGGATTTAGTCACAACAATAAATCCCCTTATATTAATAAATGAACTCATGCAATTTTATTCAATTTTTTTATTTAATCAATATGTTTTATTTTAATTTAAATAAACTGCATAGAAAATCTTATTTTTACTATAAAATATTACAAAAAAAAAGTACACTTAATTTCTATTAATCATAACAGTAAATTCCTTTAAGAAAGAAAATAAATATTAAGTAGGTAAATATTATTTCAAAAATGTTCTGCAGTTACATTCAGTGAACATATACCGTAAAAAGATGAAATTATTGTTTGCAATGAGATAAATTTTTTTCATCTTTGGTGTATTTAAAAAAGATACAGTGATATGTTGTGACTCCGAGAATTGTTAAACACATTACGAAAGTATATATAAAAAATCAAATAGATAGAACTAAAATTCCTTACAATATATTTACAAAAATTGATAAATTTCGATATGAGATCTCTATATAACCCGTAATACTTCCAATCGAAAAGCGATTTTGTGATATATACAGGGTGATTATAATAAAGTCCGCCTTTCAAAATGCTGTAAAAAAAGAACCACTCGTTACAATGAGTTCAAATTTGAACTGAAGAGACTTGAAGAAGGATGAAACTGTATGGCATCAAAAAAAGTTCAAGAGTGTAAGCGGCATAAAGAAAGTGAATCCGGATGCTAGTGATATTTTGAATCGAAATGACAACGTATTTGGCATGAGTTGCACATTAAACCAACCGTAGTGGTCAATGTGCTTGATTGTTTCGGTTTTTTTGGCGAAAAAACTGATTTCCAAGTCATTCAACAGTTGTAACACTATTAGTGAAAAACCCTTCCACCACGGCAAGGTCATACTAAATTGGATGGGAAAAATCGGTGTTTAACTTTCGGTTTTTAATCGGTTTTTTAAACTTTGTTTGATGCCGTACAGTTTACCCCTTCTTCTAGTATCTTCAGCTCAAATTTGAACTCATTTTGACGAGTGTTTCTTTTTTTTTTTACAGCAATTTTGAAAGTGGGACTTTAATTATAGTGCATATGTATATCATGTATATCGTGTATGCATATCATGTAAAGAGTTATTAATTGATAGCATCTAAAGAGTTATTAATTAATAGCAATTGAGAAATTATAAATTAATGGTATGAATTAATACTTATAAATAATTAGTGTGATATGCTGCTTTAATTTCTATAAATTAGTAAGGAGTGCCTGTTAGACAAATATCTCAAATAATCTAACATGAAAATTTTCAATATAGTTAAATTGGAGTATTTCCACTTAGAATAACGAACAGAATTATACAATAAAGCTGTAGATATATTAGTCATAGCATTTATACAATAGTCATAGAATATAATTTTATAAAAGATTTCGTGTTCTTATTCTACGATTAATGTTATTACAAATTTTATCCAATAAAATATAAAAAAAAAACTATGCCTAATGACCAGAATTCAAAGAATCAGAATTCGTTTTTTGAAGGGCAAAAGAATTTTTTAACCCAAAACAAAGGATTTTATTCGAGTACTAACCAAATATTCAAGGACTTACAAGTCTTCATATGCTACATAATTTTTTTCATTACTCAAAGAACTCCGCCCTTTTTTGCGTGTGAAAGCCTATCGAAAGATTTACGTCATGTTAATGCATGAAATTACCTTTCTACACGTTATATTTGAATACCAAAAATTATTATGACATGCATTTTTTTATATATAAAAATCTTTTCAAAGCTGGTCTTTCAATATGTATATTTTTCAAAGCTATTTCTTTCAATTTAATAAGTAATTTTTTTTAAATAAAAAATCAAAAGGAATCCGAAATATTCAGTAACTACAAATTTATTAATTTAATAACGATTATTGTAATAAAAAGCAATTATTAACATATTATGTCATTATACATACATATTATTAAATATAGTTATTGCTTTAAAAAAAACTTTTAGCTAAAGCACATTTAAAAAGCTTATTTTAATATTTCTTCTTCATAGAAAAGTTTAAAAAATAAATTATTTTACATTTATTTTCTGAATTACAATAAATTTTAAATATTCAAAAAAATTAGTGACGTATTTTTTCCTTTTAGAAAGTAGTTAAACGTAATAAAAAAAGCTGAAGTATTTTTATTGATTAAAGTGTAATTTTGTTCAAATTTAAAAAAATATTTTTTTGGAAATTAAAAGAATGGTAATTTCCAGAAATATTATGATATTCTATTACGATAGAAAAAATTAATTTATTTTCTTCTTCTTCTTCAATGGCGCAAACCCCCATAGATTTCGAGACACGAGGGTTTTTTTTTTTTTTTAATTACTGGTAGAGCTGTCAGCTCTACGTCCAACGCTCTACTATCATATTAAACCGGGACTTACGGTTAAATGAATGTATTTTATTTGAATTAAATCTAATTGAAGAATGATGTATTTAAAACGACTTTTTAACTTTTTTTACACTGTTTTATTTATTACTTCCCAAGACAGTTTGCAAAAATTTAAAATAAATATTGTAAAACATCATAATTGATCTGCTATATTATAAATTAATCGATTTTTTTCTGAAACCTTTTGAGAAAGCCCAGAAGGAAGAGATGTTATTGCTTAAGCTTTTATTATTCTATTCATATTTGATGAAAAGAACCCCTTTGAAATACTATGTATTCGAATTTGAAATACACTGTAAAGTAAATACAAATTATTATTAAAATTTGATGCAAGAACTTGCATCAATATTAAATAACTTAAACATGTTCCTGTAATAACTAAAATGATCATGCCTGTTAAAATTGTGTAATTTTATGATTAAACAACAATCATTAGTAATTTATTATACATATGAACTTCTTACTAATTTTGAAATAAAATTAAAGTTAGATACAATTTAATTTTCTTATATCAGTTACTGATTTTTGAAAAGTCTGAATTTTAATATTTGAATATCGAATCTGATATTTGAATGTCATGCATTTTTTTTTTTCTTTCTAAACTCTGGGATAAACTACTAATATGTGAAAAGACAATATAAATAGATCTATAAGATTTTAAAACTATTTTGTTATAGAGAAAATATTCTTGAATAAATTGAAAATAGTGAAAAATTCAAGTGAACAATTAGTGTTAAAAAATCATTAGCAATTAGTAATTTGTTAAAAAAGCCGTTTAAAAATTTAAAAAAAAAAATTCTTGAGAAATTGCACAAGTAAATCTAATACGATTGATACAATTTTTTATTCAATCAAGTAAGATTTTTTTTTTATCATAATCCCAGATAAATTCGAATTCTCAAATGGGTTTTCTTTCAAGTGTATAAGGCAGATTCTCAATCAACACACATTGGCTCTGTTAGAGGTAATTTAGAAAGTAAAACATCTTTTATAAATACAAAGTTAAATTAGCAAACAACGATTTATAGATAGTAATACTTCTATTATAAAAAAAATTACCAAGATCTTTTTTTAATTCGATGTAAACTGGCTTCTTTTTTTAAATCCTATTTCTAAAAATACCAGATTTTTGAAAGAAATAAAACGAATAAATAAATCAATTAGAATGTTCTTCATTGACGAAACAGGGTGGGCTAAGAACGTCTGCCTAATGTCATATTTGGAGTCAGAAGTTTTTACTTATACGAGATAGGGTTTTCAGCTCTACGCCCAACAATCAAATTAGATCGGGACCTACGGTTTATAGTGGATTCCGAGCCACCACATGCCTCCATGGTACCGCTAGGACTCGAACCCGAAACCTGTGGCGCTGAGCGCTAGTCACTCTGCCATCTGGCCCCAGTTAGATTATTAGCTGAATATTATTGAGAAAAACTTAATATAAATACTATTTCAGTTTATATTTCTAAATTCATTTATATTCATTCCAATTCGTTATTTTACTTTACAGACAATATATTTGGACATTCAACATTCATTAACAACAAAGAAAATTGTTTTCCACGTCATACTTTATTTCAGAAAAAATATCAAAATTGAAGTTAAGTAAAAGGAAAGACAGCTTACTTAGACACTCACTTATTGATATTCAAATTTCGCTGATGGCATAGGCATAAAGTATATTAGTGGCGAAATTTTTTGAATCAACAGTTGGACATTAACTTCGATGACTTCTAATCTTCTTCGGACATTAACTTTTTTAACTTTGTTAACTTCAAGATTTTTTCTTTTTCTTGTAGGGAAATACATGTTAGTTAATCGAGAAGATCCTCCTGAAAGCTCCCCTCCCCCCCTAATCATTTTAGGTGAACCACACTGACCCATAGAAGTGGTGCTCCCCTTTATAAAGATGTCATCAAACTTAATGGAGTCATATCTCACATTCAGATTGTGTAAGATACTCATATGCTAAAAAAATGAAACATGGCTATGGCATCTAAATCATATCAAACAAATAGTAAACTTGCAAACTCATCAGTATTCACTCAAAAGAATAATGTAAGTGTACTTATACCTTATTATCTGATATTTTTTTGCAATTATAACAGCTGTTCAAAGAGAGTATTTATTTGTATAACATATCTGTTTTATCTATTCGTACAACATATATATGACGTATTCGTATCTCGCTGATGGCAATATACGTGACGAAATTGTTTGCATCAGCAGTTGGACATTAACTTTGATAACTTCTAATCTTCTTCGGACATTAACTTTTTTAACTTTGTTAACATCAATGATTTCAAGATATTTTTCATTGTAAGGAAATGCCCGTTAGTTAATCGTGAAAATTCTCCTGAAAGTTTTCCTCCTCCCTATCATTTTAGGTGAACGACATTGACCCACTGAAGTGGTGCTTTATAAAGATGTCAGCAAATTTAACGTAGTCATAGCTCACATACGTTATTCATTCCTTAGAAAGGTGATGCGTGGCTATGATATCTAAATCATATAAAACAAATGGTAAGCTTGTATGCTCATCAGCATTCACTCAAAAGAATAATGTAAGTGTACTTACTCTATTATCAGCTTTTTTTGCAATTTTAGCAGCTCCTTTTTCCCTTTCATGTTCAAAGAGAGGACGTATTCGTACAACAACCTGAAATAAATGTATACTTTATATGAATATTATTTTAAGTTGATGTATCCTTTTTAATTTTTATTCTCTTACTTTTATTTAAAAGAAAAAATACTTTTATCATATAATGCTTTTAATGAAAATAAAATATTACTTTAATTTTTTGCTATGAATTTTTTTTTCTCTGTGTCTTAAAAGCTAAGAGAATAGCATACCTAAATAATTTGTAGTAATTAAACGATTAAATCCATAAATTTTAGTCAATTTTAATTATTTTTCAATTTTTTCAAAGCCAAGTGTAGAATATTAAATCAATAAAATTCCCATTTGATAAAATGGAGAAGTATGTCATTTCATGGAAGTCACATGATATTATCTATACTCATCAGAAAAATATAATATTGATCTCCAAAAATTGTAAATTATCAATAGACACAAATCTATCCGGTAACCACAAATCTATCTGGTAACATATATAAAATTACGTAAAATAAATTCGTATTAAAAATAAAACAGAATATTTGCATTTTTTAAACATTAATTCGATTCTATAACTTATAGGTTTAAATGCTATTTTCGTTTTTAATATGCATAATAAATCTCATATTCTAAATATAAAAATTATTTGCATACCATGAAAACATTTTATTTTATCTACTTCAGTATATTATCCATTAATCAAAGAAACCTTTTGTCCATTTTGGATGTGTGTTGGGTGCTAAAAAGTTTTAAAATACAATAAACAAAATTCTTTTTATACAAATGAAACGGAAAATCACTTTTTCTTTTTAAATTATAAATTCATTTCATAAAAATGAATAATCATTTAATAAAACTTAAAAATGCACAGAAAGCCTTTTATTTTTGAAATAAACTTTTACTGTATCGATTAGAGATTTTTAAATTAGAGAACAAAAACAGTGCATGCACTTTTGAAAATAAAAATTCGCAAAAGAGTTTTTCTATTTTCTGATGAACACATTTTATTGTATTGATCAAAACACTCATGAATATTACAAACTTTTTCAAAAAAAAGCCGATTTCTCTCTTGCACAATTATGTTTTCCTACCAATCCAATCACACATCGACCGAAACCATAGTAGCAATCAATTTCGATTACAGCTATAGTTCACCAAAAATAATCTTAAATTATTTTTGACTCTTTTGTAATTCTAATTCCGTTCGCTAATTTATGCGTTAAGAACTTTCTTTTTGTCTAGGAAAAACGTCCAGCAGTTCCGATTAACCTTGTTCCAGTTTTGGACCATGTCCGGCAAAAGGCAACGCCTCTTTTCCCAGAAAGAAGGAAACAGGAAAAAAAATATTATATTTCCTAAAGGTTAAAATATAAATTATAAGAAATTTATAAAACAGGCGATTTTAATAATTGCTCTTGGATGGTTTTTTTTTTTTTTTTTTCTTATTTAGCAGTCTGTTATTGAATTATAATATAATGTTTAAGTAGATTGTATTTAATAATTCTCGCTTATTTTACAAATATTTTGTATGATATACAAAAATATAAATAATTTTACTTTATGCAATCACACGTCGACCAAAACCATAGTAGCAATCAATTCGATTACGGCTATAGTTCTCTATCTTCTTTATAGCTCTATAGATTACAGATATAGGTAAATAATTTATATTTTTTACAAAAATATAAATTATTTTAATTTATTGTTGTGTTTATTAGATTTTATAATTATGGGTTAAATTGTTTTTAAAGGTTAATTTATTCTATGCTTACAAACAGAATGTTTGATTTACTTTCACAGGTTTATAAAATTATTAATTTTCACAAGTTAATAAAATTATTAATATTTTCTGAATATAAAAGTACTTTACAAAGCAAATGATATATAATGCTTTACAAAGCTTATGATATTAGTAAGCTTTTCAACATTTTCCTTATATTTAAATAGATGTTAATTCGCATGTGATTTAATATTTCCTTAATAATTTGTTTTTAAAGGTATTAAATTTTGTTTTAAATATATTAGATTTTATAATGTAGGTTAAATAAATCAACAGAAATAAAAATGGCTTCATTTTTTAATAAGGATTTACTAGCAGAGACTTAATTAACTTTCATTATGAAATTAAATCTCCTAAAAT
This sequence comes from Caerostris darwini, assembly GCA_021605075.1. Lineage (NCBI taxonomy): Eukaryota > Metazoa > Arthropoda > Arachnida > Araneae > Araneidae > Caerostris > Caerostris darwini. The sequence continues at coordinate 290,433 of BPLQ01007013.1, read as the reverse complement.
AGAAATATATTAAAATTGAAACATTAGAAATTTATACTTTCTTAAAAAAAATTTTGTTTACTCATATAATATATTTTATATATTTCTTATATTTTATTACAGCTTTATTTAGCTTTATATTAATCATAGCTATTTTAACTTCACATTTTATTATAATTGACTATTTTTGTTTATAAAAAAGCTAAAGATATGGTTACTTTTTCCAGAAATCAAAGGCGATGTACTCTCAGAATATACTATTGACGTTGGGATTACAAGTGAATATATTACTAAAATGAATATGTTTAAGCACATAGTCCGTATGCCACGTTCTATGGAATTTAGGAAACCGTTGTCCTAATTATAAGCCTTATGTTAATTGAAATTCATCGACATAAGCCCATCTGTAAACACATAATCATGCGCGTTTAATTATTGAGTAGCATTAATGAAATAATGAGTACAAGCTTAATTATCGCAATCTATAAATGTAGAACTTCCATTGGTAGTGATGATTAAGCTTGTCCTCAATTTGTTTCATTAACGCTACTCAATAATTAAACGCGCATGATTATGCTTTTTGCTTGCAATCATGAAGGGATATACAATGAACAATCTACAACATTTAGTTGATGATATCAGGAGCTTTTTCCAAGACTTTATGTTAAATCGGACATACATTTATTAGACAAGTGAATTAAATGCATTAACTAAACAGTGTATATCTTCTGTTAATGAGATTTGTACCTGAATATTTCAGCCTGAAATTCATTTTTTATCAATAAAAAAAAATCAAAAGTAGGAAGCATATCTCAAGCAAAATGATACAGATTTTGAATTATTTTTTTCTAATTGCGTACAATTTTTTTCCAGTATCTTGTTACAATAAAATTATACTTCCATCAAAAAACAGTTCACCTTTTCCACCTGAAGGGATAAAAGCCACTTTTGAAAAAGAAAAAATGCACTAAATTACAGTTTTTATTTTTAAAAAGAAAAGTTATGTATGGAAAAAAGAAATTTCAGCGATTTAGGTTAAATTAATTTTTACAATTAAAATATAGTCTTCTTTATCATATTACTATATTTATTTATTATTTTTTTTTATTTTATAGCGAATCTGTGCAACTGAATAACATCTTCTAAGAAGAAAATCTAGAACGTAATTTTTGTCAATTAGCAGGGTTGTGATGGTCACATCGTTCAATGGCTAACTCAAATTTAAATGTAGACTACTCAATATTTTTTTTTTTAAAGGAAAAACAGTTTTTATAAAAAAAAAAAAAAATTTCTTTAAGATTGTTATTAACTTTACTTAATAAAAATTTTATTTAATTTTATGAAATCCTATTTTAAAACTCCTATATTTCTATAGTTCCTTTAAACGAATTTTTATTAAAATATTCTATTTTGAATATGGATTTTTGACCAATGTACTAACTTACAGTAATTATTATTCAAAGGAAGTAAAAACTTTCCACTATTTCAAAAATTACTTTTAAAGATATTTAACTATTTTCTACTATTTAACTATTAACTTTTTCACTATTAACTTAATTTAATTATTTCCAATTTCGACTATTTCAAAAATAACTTTTAAAGAATTATAGTAATTATTATTCAAAGGAAGTATACAATTTCTATTATTTCAAAAATTACTTTCAAAGAAATTTAACTATTTTCCACTGTGTAACTATTAACATTTTCACTATTAACTAATTTAACTAACTTAATTTAACTTAACTAGTTATTTCCAATTTCCACTATTTCAAAAATAGCCTTTAAAAAAATTTAACTATTTTCCATTAATTGACTATTAACATTTTCACTATTAACTTAGTTTAACTATTTCCAATATGTCAATTATTTTTAAAGAAATTTAACTATTAACATTTTCACTGTTAACTATTTTCTATTTCCACTATTTCAAAAATTACTTTTAAAGAAATTTAACTATTTTCCCCTATTTAACTATTAATATTTTCATTATTAACTTAATTTAATTATTTCTAATTTCCACTATTTCAAACATTACTTTTAAAGAAATTTAACTATTTTCCACTAATTAACTAATAACATTTTTACTATTAACTTAATTTAACTATTTCCAATTTATACTATTTCAAAAAAATGGCTTTTAAAGAAATTTAACGAAACCTTTGCTTGTTTAACTATGCGATTTAAAAAAAAAAAACTTTTAACCAAACGTTGCTTAAAAAAATAAAAGAACTCACCGTTAACTGTTGAACTTTCGAATGATCAGACTTCGTCTGTTTATTATTCGACATTTCAGCTTTTCTTAAAGTCATTTATCGTTTGAAGTCTGCAGACGACTTCAAACATTCCACTCGAACAAACATCAGCCATAAAAAAAATTTAAAAAAAAAAAATGCACCCCAGAAGAAGTCTCTATTCGCTTTTCGCATGGGCTTCTGAAAATTTGGAATCGTGCTCACAGTGTTTGTGTCGTAGTTCACCTGATTTAATAACGATTCGACTTTCGGTTAGCGCCCCCTTGTGGTGACAGACAAATGCTTCTCCGGTAATTGCTGGTTGCCTTTGATTCGAGCACCAAAATTGACGAGGTGATTTCCATGGAAGGGGTTATAGCTCTTAGGAAAAAAAAAAAAAGAAGAAGAATTATTAGAGAAATGATAAACTGGACGTCGGTCAAATGACCTCTCACAGAGCTTTTCTTTTGGAGCATTGTTCTTTGTAAACTTAAATTTCCTTTGTTTGACGAATTTTAGAATTATTTTTTTCACAAAAGTTTATGTTGATCATCTTCGATTTAGCAGAGGATTTCATTTCCTATGTCCTCAGTGTAATTCTGAGATTAGTTTTAAATATAGATCTTTTTATTTTTATTGTTATTAAATAATACTATTATACTTACTAGTACTTAATACTATAATACTTAATAGTTATTATTATACTAAAAAAAATTAGCATTATCAAACATTAGGTTTTTAGTTAATTATGAATAATTTAAAATGTATCTAAAGATTTATAAATGTCTGAAAATTTTAAACATTTAACAAGAAGTTTGGTAATTTTTACTATTATAGAAGTTAACTATTTAGTTTTTTTTTGGGGGGGAGGGGGGTTAAATTAAGTACTTAAAAAGCTTTTTAAGGAAAAAAACTCGCCATCCACTCATTTCTATTTACACAATTTTACTAAAATAGTTTATATCAAATCTTGTTTTCATGAATATTAACTGTAAATATTTCTCAATAGAGAGGAAAGGGTTTATAGCTTTTGAAAGAATATTTAGCTATTATTTAAGTTTATAATTTTTTTTTTTCTTGATAAACTAAAATCCTGGAAGAAATCTATTCTTTGCCAAATATAACTAAATGATATGTTTTATATCATATTTAAGAAACTACATATTTATACAGTGCCTAGTATTAAATATATTGCAAAATTAAGGACAACATTCACGTTACTCGCATTAACACTTAATTGAATCTCGAATTTTTTCCAATAATAGATGGATAGTATTTAGAATAAAATTATTTGTGATTTGAATATAATAACGTTTATTTAAGTGAAAAGTATTCCTAAATTTCTCAAATACATGCTTTTTCAAACTAAAAAAAGAAATTTAATTTTTTAGTTTAATTTTTAAAAGAAATATTAAAATTTTTAATAATAATTTAAAAAATAAGTTGTTCTTCAAAACTATTTTAATTTTTAATGAATAAAAATTTAATTTAAAAATTTTATGCTACCAAAAAATTTTTATAATATATATTTTTATAGCAATTATATCATTTTTAAATGTTTTAAAATGAATATCGTAGTCACTAAATATATATTTCAAACTAAACTAAAATTTGAATTTTTAAAAAATTTTACATTTTAAATTTAATTTTTTAGTCTTATTTTTAAAAGAAAGACTAAAATTTTTAGCAATAATTTAAAAAGTAAGTTTTTCTTTAAAATTATTTTAATTTTTAATAAATAAAAATTTAATTTAAAATTGTTATGCAACCAAAAAATTTTATAATATAAATTTTTATAGCAATTCTATCATTTTTATGTTTTAAAATGAAAATCATGGCCACCATATATATTAAACATTTCTTTATACACCTTCCGATATGAAATAATTTCTGATGGCATAAAATTACAAATATTTCAACTTTATCTTAAACACGCAATAAATTTTGTATCTTTTCTTAGTTAAATTTTCAGAAATGACAGATACTGAATGGAAAATTAAGATATGTAAAAATGACTAAATAAACGTATCATGTCAATTTATGAAAATAAATTCGAGAAGTACATTATGAATAAAACTAAATATGTTTTTTTGTTTTTTTTAAATTTTGGTTCAGCAATAAAACGCTTAAATATAGTTAATAATTTATTAGTTATATAAGAAACTTTTCCATTAACTTTAGGGTTGAGGTTAAATCCGCTGACGGCATTGATGTAGACACTGTTTCAAAAACAGGGAGACTCGATGGCGTTTGTGATGTTCACCTTCTTGTCTCGTCAGTCGGACTGTTTGGTGTTAGTTTTCTCCCATACGATACGTAAATAAGAGGTTGTTCCTTCTAAAAAGTTCTCCCAGAAAGAACAACCCACCATCTTCAGCGACTCGGGGACAAGTCAGATTTCTACTTACGGGTGCTCCATCACAATAGAAGCTAACCCTTTCCATCCATCTATGAGTAGATTACTCATGGGATGTCCGTTACGCGCTGCAGGACACCTAGGATTAGACAACAGCATTGAAAGCTTCATTGTCGTACTGTTATTGTTTAAATGTTTTGCATATTTCTTGCAAAAATTGGAAACATCAAATCACTTTTTAAGATTACTTGTGAAGTTGTTTTCTTATGCCGAACTTCTAAGGAATTGTTTCTAATTACACGCAAAGAGTAACAATGTAGTTGCTCATATAAGGTATATCATTTTTATGTAGATAGTGTAAACTTACGAAACAAAGTCATGTTGATGATATTATAAATATTATATGACAATAGCGATTCAGATGAATTATGGCCAAAACAGTCATGCGAAGTGGATCACGTAAAAATGTTGACAGATTTTTTTTAGGTTAGAGACCTTGACTTTCCTGTTTGAAAAGTCCTGGTTTACTTCTCTAGTAATCTACTGTTAAAAATATTTTATTTATCAGTTTCACGAGTAGCCATACAATTGAAGCTATCACGAAACTGTACAATGGTTAGGCAGAAAAAACGCAAACTTATTACAAGAAGAAAGAGAGCTGAGAAAACGTAAATTTATAATAAGGCAAGTTTATAAAACAGCATACGTATGCATTGAATTACATTAATTATACATTTTCTAGAGGCCTGATAACCGAGTAACTAGCGATCTGCCGCAGGTTTTGGGCACAGAACTAATCAACTAAACTTGAATAATTAATTTTAGTTAATTAGTTTGATTAATTAATTAATTAACTGGCAAACTAATTAACTGATATTCAATTTTATGTAGAATGTTATACTACTTTATTATTATTTAAGTTACTATTATATTTTTCGGGGGCCTGATGGCCGAGTGTCTGGCGCCCTGTGGCACGGATATCGGGTTCGAGTATCCACGGGTATCGGGAGGTGCCATGGATGCTTGTAACGATTCGGACTCCACTTTAAAACATAGGTCTCGGTTTAATATGACTGCAGAACATTGGGCGTATGGCTGACAACCTTGCCCCTTTAAATAAAAACACTTCCTGTCTCGAAATCTGCCAGTAGGCAGACAGCCCTGGCTCACCATGGAGCTGTTACGCCAATAAAGAAGATACATTTATAAATTTAATATTTCAGAAGTCAATTTGGATAATTGATCCTATTTTTATCTAAGTTTCCAAACAATTTGAATTAATATTTTTCCTTATTCATTTAAAAAAAATTAAATTTCATACTCATATTTGATTATGTTTTGTTATGAATTTGTTGTGTTTTTTCCAATATGATATTAAACTTTCAGTTAAATTATAATAGCACTTTCATCACTCAATTGTGATATTTTTAAGTCATAAAATGGTCTTATTATAAGGAATGCATTATATTCTATGATGTCCAATCTAAGCCTTCAGCTTAAAAATTTACATCTTCTATTATCATAATAATTAGATTATATCAGAAGAATAATAAAGAAATTTATCGATATTACAAAAGTGTGTTTGATTTCAGAAAGTCCAATTCTCAATACCCATTACTAAAATTTGTTTTCCAACATTTCTGTTTGCTTACAATAACATTTAGCTACAATAAACAAAAGATTTGAAAATGCAGTTTCATGTTATATAATGATTTGTAATATGTATAAATATATGATAAATACACTTGCTTTTATGAAAATTTCCATAAAGTAAATGAGAAATGAAAGAAATTTATTTCTCATATAATTTATGGTGACATAAATGAATGATCAAAATTGCAAACCAATGTAAACATATTATTGTGCCAATTGAAAGTTTAAACTTCTACAGTGCCTTGAATCAATTTGTTCTGCTTAATGAATGCTAAACTATATTTATTTGAGTTCACAATTCAGGCATTACAGGTGATTATCAAAATAATGCAAACCCTCTAGAGTTATAAGGAATCCTTTACTAATATGGCGTACGACCGCCATTGGCATGTAACATAGCTTGGATTCTTCAGGGAATCGAATCATACAAGTGCTGTAAAGTGTTTAAAGGTATATTGAAACATTCTTTATGGAAACATTGTGAAAGTTCTGGGAGAGATGCCGATGGAGGGTATCAATTCCGGATTGATCGTTCTAAACTAGACCATAACGGTTCGATGATATTGAGATCGGGCCGGGAAGGGGGGGGTTGACTGTACGCACCAAGGTAGATGTTTCATTTTAATCTCGTGTTCATCAAACCATGATTTGCCAGTTCCCGCCGCATGAATAGGAGCATTATTATTCTGGAAAATTTCATTTTCTGCAGGAAACAAAGTTTGCATCCTAAGATAGAGCTGGTCAGCTAAAACTTGTCAATATTTCTCCCCAGTGATCGTTCCTTTCATGGTTACGATTGGGCCACAAAAAGCTACATGACTGTCCATACCTTAACACATCTACCTTCATGCTTGGCAATTGGCAGGAAACTATCACGATCATAAGCTTGAGCAGATATCCTCAAAATGTGCACCCGTCCTACTTTGGGGAAAAATGTGAAAGATTGTTGGTCTGGCCATATAACCGTCTTCCACTTATCAATCGACAAAATTTTATGGTTGTGGTACCATTGTAAACGACGTTTAGCGTTAACAAATGTGACAAGGGGCTTGGAAATGGCTGCTCTGCAGTAAATGTCCTGTTTGTGAAGGTACATCCTAACTGTAATTATTGATACTGGAGAATCCAGATGCCGATTGAGCTCTTCGGTCACTTTGACTGCAGTTTTTTTTTTTTTTTATTCATTATAATCCGCTTTAATACTCGTCGGTCTCTTTCGCTTAGTTTCTTCTTCCATCCATTATTTTGCTTTGCCGAGCTTGTCTTGCCGGGCCGTGTGTAAGCTCTTATGACTTTAGACACCGTACCTCTAGAAACACCTAAAAGCTGGGATGTTTCGGTCACAGTTGCTCGAACTAGTTGGGTTCCTACAATTTGGACTTTTTGAAAGTCTGTGAGGTCTGACATTTTACGCTTTTGACAAAGTTCCAAAACCTCATACATTACTTCATACTACCATAATACTATACATACTTTTTATATTGAAAAAACTGGTAGCTAAGATAACATTTTAATACTTACGAAGCCCATTTTTAAATGTCACTTTTATTCTGTGTTTCTGCTATTTTGATAACCACATATATTTCCCAACATTCACAATTGCAGCTGTAGGGGAGAACAATGAACAAATCCATTAATGGCATATACCAACAATGGGCAAATGCGGCTCCGAAGAACAATAATATTTATATTAAATTTACAAAAAAAAATATCTGAAGTCAAAAAACATTTAACCATTTTCCTCGTTTAAAAGCAACCTCGTTTAATATTCGAGGAAGATATAATTAATAAACATTAAAGAACTTTTGAAGAACTGAGAACAAATTTAAATAACAATTTTAAATAAGTTAATACAAATTTAAATAAGTTCCTATTCTTGACCACTCGAATGATATCGTTCTCTCTGAAGTTTAAAAATGTGGCTTCTCTGGTGATGTAATCTGCGACCGCTCGGACATATTCGTGACCACCCTTCAAAAATACAAAATTATAAACAGATTAAAGATATGTTTTCCAAAAAGAATATATTGAGTTTGAATATATACTATATAAATTACAATTAAGGGTTTAATTCGTGATATATCTCACGTATTAATAATTTAATTATTTTTTACTCCAACAATGCAAGACAATTTGTAATTATTTGTTAGTGGTAACAAACTTGTAAGAGAATCAGCACTATGTAAAATACAGCTCAAAATTTTGATTACTTAAAGCTAGATTGGAAAATCTGAGTAGTTTCTAATCTACATTTGTATTTTTTTTCCCCCCTTGTTAAATTCATTTGCAATTGATAATATTCGAGATGGTTTTCCAGTTTCTGATCTAATACCATAGGTCACAGCATAGGGAAAAATAGAAGTACTAGAAAAGAAGCTTGTTAGCACCTGGGCATTACAAATGTAGCATAAATCTCTTTCCTTTAATGAGTTTGGGAAATCGGGGCCAGAAGCAAAGTATCCTAACTTAAAGAAAGCAGCTTGCCGACTGTTTTCAATTTTTGGTACAAAACATTCCTAAAATGTTGCTCGCTCAAAATCAGCATCTTAAAGAATTGCTGCGAACAGCCCTTGGCAAATTACACAACAGACTTTAAAAAAGTTATTAAAAGTTAAATCGATTGAACTTAAAATTATTAAATATTTTGTTTTATTCATTTTTTCCCGTTGTATTTATTTTATAAAACTTTTGCCTATATTTTACTTCCATTTTGTTTATTTGAATTTTGGATAAAATAAATATTAGCTATTGTATCTAATTCCATTAAACATTTGGCATGCCTCCCTATAATTATATATATACACTGACGGGGGAAAAAAAATCTCAAGTCCAAAAAAGACTTTTGTTAGATAAACGAAATTTGGTAGGAGTGTTTATGCATCCGAAAGATGACACCGATTCAATTTTCGCGCTTTTCGCATGAGTGTAGTGCTAGTAGCGCTCACGAAATTTTTAAGTGATGCGTCCTACTAAAGGCAGGATTTTCCTATAGGCTAACTAGGCTTCAGTCTAGGGCCTCAAAATCAAGAGGGGCCTACATTCAGATTGTTAGCAAAAATAGAATTACACTATTCTAAAAACAATAAACACTAAAACATTGAATCGAAAATAAGGAGAAATTCTATACATATGACTAATAAACAAACATAAAAATTATTGGTTAAGATCAACGCATTCGGCTCATTGGGTCTGTTCGTTTGTATATACTAGATTGCACCAAACGTTCACTAATTGCTATGGCAAATATTAACGTGCCTTTTTGTTATCTCGTGTATTTTATTATCTCTCATGTAATTTACAGACTTAAAAATGGGAGGTGAAAGGGCCTCATAAGTGAAATAGCCTAGAGCCTCTTTTCATCTAAATCCGGCCCTGGTCCTACTCCTTTGGTTAATTAACATTCTAGTTGTGACCTATAAATACTAAACATTTGAATCAAATTATTGACCTGTCTTTGTTAGTTGAAAAAATAGCCGAGTCTTAGTAATCTTTTAAATGAAGATGTGTTTACCAATAAAGGATTTTCAATAACATTTGCTCAAGAAACATCGTTAATTTTATTACGTCAAAATTTTCACAAATGTCCTTTCAAAATAATAATAATAATTGACATTTGATACATGTATGAATTGCTTTACATGAAAATTATATCCAAATGGTTAAAATATTTAGCTTCATTCATTTTAACTAAATTCATGTTTTATTATAGATGATAGAACAAGATAAAGTAAACACACAACATATATATATATATATTTGTATATATATATATATAATATACATGTATATGTATTAGTAATTTACATATATATATTAATTACGGACATTATCTTAATGCCTCTTTGTATTTTTTAATGTGTTGGTTAAGAGGATACAGTATTCAAAAAACTTGTCAAATCTATTTTTGTATGAACTGTAATCAACCATTCTTTTTTTATATTTAAGCAAATTTACAATTATGAATTCTTGATACTTTTTAGTTTAATTACTGATGGCAATATTAAAAGAACTGGCAGAATTTAACCTTTTAAATGTGATAATGACATTTCATTAATCAGCTTAGCAAGTGCCGGGGGGGGGGGGGGGGGGGGGGGGGGGGGGGGGGGGGGGG
>BPLQ01007013.1:234301-280003 GCA_021605075.1 Caerostris darwini | reverse complement strand
CCCCCCAAAAAATAATAACATATTAAATTATTTCCATAATAGAATGAAGGGTGCTAGATTCAAGATTATCGGTGTTCAGATTATTATATTTGTTATCTCACTGTCCATTTGCATGCATGTTTAATTTTTTCCTAAAGTGACCACAGGTGTTCCACCTTGAGGTAGCTTATATCTTTGAACTCAAGATAATTTTGGAACTGCATTCAGAAAAACACCAAGCCTCAATAACAACTAATATATATATATTTATTGTATTTACTCATTATAAACACTGAATAAAATTAATTTTTTTCTAAATTTATAGAAACACTGTGCAAGTTTTTGAAAATACCTTAATATTAAAAATTTGTTATGACGGAAATGAACTACATATAAAAATTTTTAAATGTCTATCTTAATTTTAGGAAAAGAAAAAAATATCCAAAGTATTTTAAAAACATTAACATAACAAAGTGAAAAAGTCATTCAACAAAATTGATGGAATACAGATCAATTGTGAAAAACTAACGTGACCATTTTTTTATTCGATCTAATTCATGTAATTGTGTTTTCAATAAATGCATATTTCTTCATAGTTATTAATGAAAAGAACATAAGTTATGTGGTTTTATACTTTTCTAAAGATTGAATTTGCTTATGGATCTGGAATTGATTTCTATGAAACCCTTCATAGGATTTCTTAAAATTTGTTAATAACTAACATTACTTAAAAAAATGCAATCTTCAGCTGTTTTCTCACTCATCACAAATTATTCACACGAGAAAACTCTTTCTGCAAGACTTTTAGTACTAGTCAGACAAAATATATATTTCATTAATCAGGCTTGTTCCCTATCAATGAAATGTGTGAACATGTTCACAGTTACAGTTGCATTCCACATTGGAACAATTGTTTTTGTAAAATATATAGTATTACAATGAATTGGTGTTCCAATTCAATTTTATTATAACACCTGAATCTGTTGATTGAGTCGGCATTTTTTTTCCTGGTTTAATTTTATCAAAATATTCATCGAAATAGAATGGAGTAGACAAACAATATAATGTATTGTGTAAAGAGAATTGAATTTTATAAGAATTTTAATATTTTTTTCAATACATCTTAGTTTTAATGTTCTGTTTTTAATACATTGGAATCGAATTAATGCAATGCAAAAATTATTAATACAATAACAAATGGAATTTTGATTTGCTTTTAGTATTGCTAATATGACCTATTGAACTTTATTCAATTGAGTCTCCCCACAAGACAAAATCATGGCTCTATACCTGCCACAATTGTATAAAAGTTTTCAATTCAATTATTGTTAAAATGCTTGAAAAATTCAACCCAATGACTTTCAGTAGAAACATTTCATTTAGTTGCTTTTTGCTGTGTAAGAAATAAGTAAGTATTTATTAAATATGTCGGTGTCTCAGTTACAATTAATAAATCCATTTCTTATATAAATCTATTTCCATTATATTTATAATTGTTAGGATTTAATTAAAAAATTCATCACTGCATTTATGTACTTTAAAAAAATTTATATTCACTTTGATTTCATTAAAGAAATAGTATTTTTAGGAAAATGATAAATATAAATGTTGTAATTCTGGAGTACAAATACTTAAAAATGTAAGAAAAGAAAATTTCATTACAATTAGCAAAACTAATAAATTTAGGTGTCACGAGATTTAAGATTCTAATGCAAGAAATAATATTGCCCATCTTGCAAACATATTACTGGTATTTTTTTTCAATTTGCTTAATAATTTAAAAATCAATTGGGCGAAAAAAAGTCTAATGAAATATAACATAAATTTGAACTTTTTTGTGTGTGTGGCATTAAATAATTTCTTATATTACTAAAATGTACAAATCAGTTTATAAGTGTCTTATTATTGAATCCAGGCATTATCAAACTTATTTGAAATAGAATCTATATTTAAAATATAGTTCAATGGATTAACCCAAGTAACTGTTCTATTATGGTAGACAGCATATGCGTATGGACAACATATTATAATTTGCACATCTAAAATTTTTATGAATTATCCAATTTAAGCAGTAAACATGCAAACAAAAACTGGAAGAAGATATTTAAAAAATAACATTCTATTTAAGTCATGCGTCTTTCAACATGACTTTATTAAGGTCAAATTTATATGCTTGGTACCATTTTTATTTTATAAAATCAAATGATTAGTTTATTTCAAATAAAAATAATTAAAATTATCACTTCTTGTAATATCAGGCTATTTGTAAAACGCATTATATATATCGTACATTTAAATTGTTTCTTCGATTATCTGCAGATTCATAATAAATGCCATATTTATTTGAAGTAACTGAAATTGTACGAAGTAAAATATCCAAAATCTCTATAACTTTACATATATGTATAAATAGCTACTTTCTATTGAATAATGTTAATTTTAAGAACATTTTGTAGGCAGAATGCATTCCAATTTGATTGTATGAATTGGTGTGTCATTGTAAATGAAATAAACATAATAATCATTTCAAAAGGAATTTTATTTTACTTTTTCAAACCTTTTCCTCCTCCAATTCAAACAATTGTTTAATAGATGAGCATTTAATTGGTCAAATTGCTCCAAATAAACTTAATTATATAACTAAGAATATGTAACTAGATCTAGAAAAACAAATCTTTCCTTAAAAAAAAAAAAAACATTAAATGGTTCTAACCAAATAAATTTTTAAAATATTCTACAAATGTGTGTTGCAATTTATTAAAGGAACATAAACAAATATATACATTTTTCATAAGAAATAAAAATTAATATATCTTAAATAAAAAAAATTTAATGATTTATATATAGCCAAGAAAAAAATAAATATATATGAAACTATTTACATTTATAGCATAACCTTCCAGAGAAGAAAATGAAACAATACAGTGATTAAAATGGAACTAAAATCTATATGATTAATAGTATTTATTTATAGGGGGTGGGGGACCCATCAGAGATCCTTTATTTGCAGAGCCATTTGGAATTGGGGGTGGAGGAGGAGGTGGCTGAAATAATGATTGCATTTGTGCATTGGTCATTGGTTGTGCAGGTCTAGCAGATCCATTCACAGCCATGTTATGGCCTTGATAGTGTTGTGGTGGTTCATGGCGTGCAGAAGCAACCTGATGGTTACCACGATTTCCATGTCTGTCATCAGTCATAGGTGCAGCAGATCTGGTTTGTCCATTCATGTAGGGATGAGGATTTCCTTCTGGTCTCGGGGCAGAGGTTGGAGGGGGTGCTCTGAGATTATACCGACTCTCTTGTGGGGGTCTTTCTTGTTGATACATTCCATTAGCTGGAGGTGTGTTTAAAAGACCATTTTTATTTGCAGCGGGATTCTCTCGATTGTTGTTGTAACCATCCCTATTATAGGCTGGAGCTGGACCACTACGGCCATAATTTGCATTGGGAGCTTCACGGCCATAATTTGCATTGGGAGCTTCACGGCCATAACTCGCACTTGGTGCTTCACGGCCATAACTTGAATTAGGAGCTTCACGGCCATAACTGGAATTAGGCGCTTCACGACCATAATTTGAATTTGGTGCCTCACGACCATATGAGGATCCTTGATTTTCTCGGTTATAACTCCCTCGGTCAGAAGATGCATTTCTGTCTGGTCTTGAGCTTCCCCTGCCTCGGTCATCATTTCGCATCCTATCTCGTCCAAAGTTATCCCTACCTTGACTTCTACCTCCTCTGGAATCTTCTCTTCTCCCACCATGGGAATCGTTTCGACCATGGAAGCCTGAACGACCTCTGTTTCTCACTAAAAGAATGTTCAAAAGACACAGGTTTAAATTTGAAGAATACAAATATATTTAATCTATAAATTTATTTATTAACTTTATCTTTAATACTTTGTAATTACAAAAACAAAAGATGTTTTAGTTCAATAATATTTTATTATTCTTTTAGCATAGTTGCTTATTATTTAAACTATATTATTATTATTTTTTTAAATATGCAATTTAATTGATTAAGTGATTGTAGACTTTCCTTTACTTTTCTACATAACCATAATTCCTCAAAAAAATTATATCAAATATAAATCAGCTTTTCTCATTTTCATAAATATTTAATAAACAGAATTGAGATGAATATAGTATATTAGAAAAAAAATCTTAAATTCTTTAAAAACCCTAAAAAATGCAAAGTGGATAATAGAAAAACCCAGAATTCTATGGAAATGTGCATTCAAGAATGACTAACACTTATTTAATAATAAAAGAGACTTAGATTGAAAAGCTAAGTAGCAATTATGGAAAATCTGAATTGATACATATTAGATTCAGATGAATAGTTTAAAAAAAAATATCTATAGATTAAATTTTCTTCACCAATAAAAAAAAAATTTTTTTTTGAAGCTTAATTTAATAAAATTAGCATTTTAATCACTTTTAAGTCTCAAAACTATAAATGAAATATTTTAACTTACTTCGGCCTGGTCCACCTCGACCCATATCAGCAATGTCATACAGTCGGGGATTAATAGCTTGATTAGCCTCTTGCAAAACACTTATTAGGTCGTTGGCTTGCTTAGCATTACTCGTGGTAAAGAAAGTGTAAGCGGTGCCACTTTTATTGCTACGAGCTGTACGTCCAATTCGATGCACATAGTCTTCAGAACAGTTAGGGTAGTCATAATTAATTACAAACTTTATATCGTCTACATCTAAAATCCCCAAAATCAAATATTAGAAATAATGATAATTTGATATAAAAAAGGAAAAACTTCTGACAATAATTCTTAATAAAAGAAAGTGACTTATTAAAATATAAGAAATAAAATAAGAAAAAGCAGTTTGAAATGTTTAAATAAGAAAGTTAAAACTAAATAGAATAGCAGAGAATAATAGTTAATCAACAGAAAACTCTCAACCCAGACATTATATATTTTACCCAAATTGGATGGAAAACTTAATTTCAAATTGAAGACTCAACTACAAAAATAACAGCAATACCACTACGTATTTTTTTTCCTAATGATATAAGCACGGAAAATTATCCTTTGCCTAGGTACGAGAAGAACAAGTTACGAGGGTAAATAATGCATTAAAAATAATAAAATGAAACGAAACTTCCTTTTTAGCAAAATTCTCTGGGGCAATGCTTTTACAGCTTAAGTTCAGTGTTTATAAACTGATCAATTACAAATGTATAATCATAATTTTACAATCCATTAAAAAGAATGCAAAGCAAAAAATAAGTGAAAATTATTCAAAATGTGCTTATAGGAATTTAATGTAAAAATTTAGAAAGTTATTTCATTATTATATCTTTCCACTAAGGCAATCTGAGAAAGAAGAAAAAAAGATTTTCCATTTTATATAAAATAATTATAGATAGTGAAAATAAAAAAGCTTAACATCAATAATTTTTCAAATGTGTATGTCTTAACAAGAAAAAAATTATACTTGCCTGAAAATACAAATACTATTTAAGGAGATAAAGAATCATCTGCTATAACTTACATAAAATAATCAAGTGTGCAAAAAGTAAACTAAAAAAAAAACTTAATGAGAAATTATGTTCTCACATACTAAGAATGTAAAATACAAATTATTAATTTAAGGCCATATTTTGATACAATAAAATTTTCACTGTTTGCACACATTATAAATACATATATTTATTTATAGTTAATAAACTAATCATAAGCTAATATACCTGTGGTTGGAGCAAATCCAATCATGGGTGGGTTCAACTTAGATATGCTGCAAGCGACTTTTTAGAGGCCTAAACACTCCCATGTTGAAGCTCTCCGTCGATATTCCTCTACTACACCACCGACATTCTTCCTTTATGAGAGCAAACAACAGGAGCAGACTTCATAAATGTCTTGCAACATGCAGTGTAATGATGACAGCAAGTGTGCAAGAAATGGTTGATTGAAAACTTGTGGATCGAAGGTAATGTATTTAAGATATAAATGATTTAAATTGGGTGATTCTTTTGTTTTTGAAATTTAATTTTTAATTAAAAATTGTTAATATCTGTAAATTTTAGTGACTGCTTAGTAAATGTTATGTTAGCAAACATTTTGAGATTTGTCATTAATTATTTACTGTACATAACTTTAATTGTTGAAATAATTAATGGTTATAAGATTAAAGTAAATTTATTCAATTACATCTAAATAGAAAAACTCTTGGTTTATATTCCAAATCTCCTTCCCAACCACAGGTAACAGAAGCCTGACTCTCTTAGTACCCTTAAGAAAGGGCTGACATGACACTGGATGCACTATTGAATGCATCGCTCCTCGTTATAGGAAAAGAAAGGTGGACATCAAATCTAACCCACCACCTCTCCAACACTGGGCTGAATGCTTTTTTAAAATTTCTTCTGGCAGAGGCACCACTAATGTTATATGCCAATCATTACAGTGCCTCTGAAAAGAAAAAGAGAGAAATGCCACATTAGATACAATGCACTTAAGAATTAGAAAAACATAAATTGCACTAATTAGCATTTCTAATTATAGGTACCCCTTGTTTTAAAAAATTTTGAACATAAATCAGAACATACATTTGGAATCAAATCACTAAGTTACAATTTTGTATTTGGCTTCACCTATGTATTATGCTGTTTTCAATTGAAATGTATTAAATACACTACAAACTTTCTCCGTCAAGGTACACACAGATTAATAGTAATTTTTTGCAGACCAAATTAAAGGTAACTCTTCAATGTGTTAAAATGAAGCTGGGAAGTCAATTTTCATATAGTGGAATGATAATGATTAAAACCAGTATTCTAAATAATACTTTCAAAGAATTCACAGTAAAAGATATTTTAGTTTTAGAATGCTCTAGAATATACATAATTTCAAGACATATTAGAACTTAAACTTGAGTAATTACAAAAATTACGATAATATAAAACAGAAAAGCTAATAAATTAATTTCTTTACTTAATTCCTAATATATAAAATATCATATGAGTAATGACACATAAAAGCAATTTATCCATTTCCTTTTTTTTTTTTTTTTTTTTTCCCCCCTCATTGTGAGCTTTTAAAAATCATTATGTTGCATAATTGACTAAAAGAATTTTTTTTTTAATTATTCATCTTTATAAAATATGCAACAAACATACAACCAAACAAAATATTTCTATATGTTGTATATTAAATTAATATCTGAATTTAAATATGCAAAAAGTTAAAAAAAAAAAAAACTCAAGATATGTTGAATCATTCAAATGATATTGCATATAAGATCAAAGCCTTACAAAACATTATAAGTAACCAATCATAATTTATATTTTAAAAAAAGATTCTAACTTATCAGTATTAAAAATTGGATACATATAAATAAAAACTATGTTAATTAAGTTTGAGCAATACATTGCTACATTTTGAAACATTAATATATCTAAAATCGCATATTCCATTTAATTTTTCTTACATTAACAAAATTCTGATTCAAGATATCAATATTAATGTGATTGAGACTTCCAAAATCCAAATATGAATATTCAAAATTGGTATAAAAGCTTTGGAGATGATAATCAAATCCGAACTATGAGAGACAGAAAAATAATTTTGATGTCCAACATCAGAGTAACTGATATATTCGAAATCAGTATAACCACTTTGGAGATCATTGGATGTATCCAATAATTGTTTGTTAGTAGTCTGCATATTTATTACCTTGTGAATTTTAATGCAATTTCATTATATTTTACTTATTAAAATACTTCAATTACAGATATTATTTGATAAGTTATTTAAATTATTATTATTAAGAATTCTTACATAACAAACTCATTTTGTAAAATTGCTTAAAAATTTACTAATGTAATTAAAATATTACTAAAAATTCTAAGTGTTGAATCAAATCTAAATTCTTAATTGATTTTATTTATAAAGGCAATTTTTGGTTAAATTAAAAAAGATGAAAAATTAGAAGCTAATAAGAATGTAGGTGAAAGGTATTTTACACAACATTCTAAATTAACTTAGTTTTTTTAAGTTCAGTAACTAAGAGGAATTTTTCTTATTTAATAAAATTTATTTTTAGTAAGCTTGAATAAAATTTATCAAAAAATTAGATTTTATTCACACTCATCATCTCACGTGTTGTCAGTTGTATTCTAAAAAATTTATCTGTTTAGTAGAAATATAAATTTATATTACAGAAATCTGTACTTATACATTGTCATCTTAATTATCATGATCTTTATACTTGGTAAGTTTATATATACAGTTAAACCTTTCTTAATTAAAAGAAAAATATTTTATAATATTTACAATCCATTAACTTTTAAAGAATCAGAGATTTTAAATATAGATAAACTTGTTTTGAATATAGATAATGCTGCTCCTTTCCTTTAAAATAAGCTCACTGGTAATTATCTCTCCAACCCTAACATTTTCCTTACTGTAGTTAAATTTAATTTGATGATTGACATATATTTATTTTGTTTATATATTGTGAAAAAAAAAGTGATACTCCACATTGAAATTGTCCAAAGAAAACTAAATGAACACTACTTATTTAAAACTAAGAGATATTTTGCAATAAACCAAATGCAATACTTTTGTAAATAAATACAAAACCAAGAAAAAAAAATCATTAAATCACAGCAGATATAATTCACTTAAAAATATTTAGCAAAATAAAATAAAAATACTTTTCAATGCAAATATTTTATAAAAAAAAATTATTAAGTCACTTTTACACATTTCTGATTGATTTTTTCTGTTGATTTTGGTGGGATAGTTTGGAACAATTATTTTATTCTGCAATGACCAATAAAAAAGAATAAATAAAACTAAAAAACCATAAATATGATTTTCAGAAAATCATCATAAAGAATTGCAAAAAAATTTTATAGCATGTAAATAAAAATAGAATTATCACATATCGGCAGCCTAAGTATAGTACCCTATATAGCTTAGAAGACTGTGCCGACCATTGTTAATACATCCAACTTGCTAGGAGGTTTAAATTATTTATTTATTCATGAAGGAATAGCAAAATATTTCTTTCCTCCATTAATTCAGTGTGCCTACTTAAATTGAATTAGTTACTAAATCATATTAAAAAAGAAATTGATTCCATGATTTTTGTTTTACAAATGAATTCTGTTTAATAAAGGAACTGAATAAATACAATTTTCTCAAAAGATATACACCAAGAATTTTTAGGTTCAAGAAGTATAATTCTCATATTGGGTACATATATACAAATTGATAGTTAAAATAATTCATCAAAAAAAATAACAATAATAATGTATTTACATGCTTAGATATACTCTAATCTGATTTCTTTTTTTAATTAAAAAATTTTTTCTTACAATGCATACTCCAATGCCTGAGAATACTAGATAAACAATGAAATATTTTTAGATAATTAAACTTAAAAAATTTCAAAAAGTCCAACACAAATCAAAATTTCATGCACAATATTAATTTGCTATGAAATAAGTAACCAGATATATTTACATTGAAGAACTTAATTTGAAATTTTTAAGCCCTCCATTTCAACTCTAATCACAATCTAAATTGAGAGTCAACCACATAGAATTTATTTAATTTGCTCAGGATTGAATTAACTAAACATTATTCAAACATATACAGTTTCTTTGCTATTTAAGTAAATGAAATATATAAAGTATTTTTAGTTGAGTTGACAATTATCCAATAGCTGGCAATTTTCTTTACTGTGAATTCTCTTTATCAGAGGTTATTTAATATTAAAATTAATATTTAAATTATGTGTTTGATCTATAGTACTTTAATTTCTTTAATAATATAAGAAACATTTTACTGTGAATTTTTAACTTAGATAAATATTGTATGTCTTGACGAGAAATGTAGAACCCACAATAATTCTTTAAAAAAAAAATAAATAAACCCCTATTATTTTGGGGGAAAAAAAATTTACACAAGTATTCCAATACGAAGTAACAAGGGGTTACCAAATTTAAAAAGCATCCATATTTTTCGATGTCATGCCGCCCTAACCAATAGCACAATAGACCTTAATAAAATTCGCCTGTATACGAAAATTAAAAACTCTACTTACCCAATCCTCGAGCAGCAACGTCAGTAGCAACCAAGATGGGTGACCTACTAGTTCTAAATTCTGAAAAATAAGGACATTACATAAAGAGCTATATTAGACTAAAAAGAATTAAACTGATATTTAAAATAAACACCAGAAATATAGTTTCCTTAACCTATGCATATTTGGGATAGGTAATAATCACTATAAGAATTAAAGTAGATTATCTATATTTTTGCTTATTTACCGTAAATTTTATTTTATTTCTAAACTTTAAACAAATTAAGCTAAGAGCTTCGATGACATTTCTTAGGTATAATGCAAAATACAGCTTTTTAATTCAATATATTAGAAGAATTTTACAATTTTTTTTTATATAAATACAATTATAAAAAAAAAAAATCCTACGCTTTATTAATATTAATTATGTACAAAAAATCTCATGAAATTTAACATACCATTTAACACCCAGTCTCTTTCTGGTTGAGATTTATCTCCATGAATACACATGGCAGGCCATCTGTTCATAAAATTAAAAAAATAAATTAATACCTTTCGTAGATAATTCATAGTATAACTGGTAAATTCCGCAAAATGTGTTTTAAAAAAAATTGTACAAAATACCAACCCATCTCTTCGCATTCTTTTAGTAAGATCATCTACTTTTCGTTTTGTTTCAGCAAATATAATAGTCTATAAATAAATAAAATTGGATTTAAATGTTTGAAAATATTCAAATTATATTCATTTACATTCAAGTACACATAACTGTACAAAACTTACTTTATTGTCACTTTGAGTCATTATTTCTTCTAATAACTTGAATAGCCTAATGAAAAAGAGGAATATGAATTAAAAGTTCAGTAACTTTCACACTTTTGAAAGACAATGAAAATTAATTTACTTGTTCTCTTTTTCTTGTTCTTCACAAACATCAATAATTTGAGTGATATTATGATTTGCACACAGCTGCAATGCACCAATGTTAATTTGTACATATTCTTTTAAGAAATCTTCAGCAAGTGCTCGTACTTCTTTAGGCCAAGTTGCACTCCACATGAGCGTTTGCCGATCCGGCTGTATATTAGAAAAACTCATTAATACATTTTATGAATTAAAAAAAATTCAAAGTTTTCATTCTTATTTTTACAGTAAGGTTTAATATTCAATTATAATAAAACTTTTATAGCTTACTCGACTACAGTACAAAATAAAGTAAAATGCAAAATCTGTTGCTGAAACATATTTTTTCAATCATAAAAATTATGTAATTAAATGGAAACAAGTTAATAATCTTAAAGCTAATTAGGAAAATTTGGTTAAATAAATATATAATGAATTTAGTTAGGGCCTGAACGTCCAAGATGCAAAAAAGATCATTATATAAAGATAGTATTTTAAAAGCAAGAGCAATTAAAAAAAATTCCGAAACCAGAAAATACACTAAGATTTGCAAAACAAATACTGAAATGAAGTAATGCAACTTTTTTTTTTTTTTAAGTTTTAGAACAGATTTTTATTAATTTTGATTATTTTATAATTTTATTCAAATATGACAATTAAAACAGAAGAATAACAATTCTCTAAATATAATGGAATAGACACTTATTTTACTACCAATTGCAATAATAGTTTATTAAGGAGAATAAAACAATCAAATAAATATAACATAAAATGCCCTCTGTTGCAGAAATATATATTTTTCAATCAAAAAATATATTACTAAATCTAATAATCTGAATTAAATTTATTAATTAAGACTTCAATTTATTGCTATGTTAAAATTATTAATTTGATTCCATTACTAAATGGAATCAAGTTAATAATTTAAAGCTTATTAGAAAAATTTAGTTAAACAAAAATATCATGAATTTATGTTAAGTAACTTGCACACACTAATATTCATTTATTAAAATGCATCATTCTCAGCATATATATATATACAAATATTCATTCATTAAATGTACCATTCTTAACATGTATATTTTAATATGAATTTATATCCAAATAAATACTACATAAATTCAAAAATTCATTTTTAGATTATACTAGGAATAGCAATCCATATAATAATTCTTTTATAGTTATTTTATGAAATTAGTGCATGAACATCCAAGATGCAAAAGATTATATAAAGATTACATTTTAAGCAAGAGCAATTAAAAATTGTTAATAAAATGATAAATACAAATAAAAAATATCATCTAATGGAGAAAATGAAACATATTGGCTGAAGACAACACATTAAATACTCAATTTCACAATTTAAACTTTTTTTTTTTTTTTGTAAATTTCTACTAACCCGAATTTGTTCCAAAATCTTTCTTATTTGAGGTTCAAAACCCATATCCAACATACGATCTGCTTCATCAAGCACTAAATAAGTACATCTACGAAGATTAGTAACTCCAGCTTCCAAAAAATCGATTAAACGTCCAGGTGTAGCAACACAAATTTCCGCTCCTTTAAAAATAAAGCAAATTAATTCATGACCCAATAAGAGCAAAATTATATACAATTATGATTTTTACTATTTAAAATTCTGCACTAACTTTCCATAATATTTGTTTATTTTATTTATTTAAAGAAAAATATAAAGAAATCTCTTAATTTTAATGATAAAGAAAGGTATTTTTTGAAAATCTTTTTCTTTTTAAAAATAAATTCATTAAACAGATTTAAAAGAAAAAGCAAATTTGGAAAATCTCAAATTATTTGCATAGGTAACTGCATTTTAACTGTAGGTTATTTGCAATTGCTAAGTTGTAACCAAGTCTTAAAATGTGTAATTTTTCGTTTTTAAAATTAGTGTACTTATTAGTGGAACTGTTTTAAAAGTGAAATGTATCAAATTAAGGTAATACAATGGTGAAAGCTATTTATAATAAAAGTAAAACATCTTTACAAACTGTAAGTATCATAAATATTACAAAATACCTATTTATAGTAAAGTTTATTATCAAGAAAATATAAATATAGATATAGATAAAACCATAATTATGAGTTTAAAATAGTAATTTATAAATGGAGTACTTTAGGAGAAAAAGTTCATCTAAATTTAAGTTTTTTATCAGAAAATTGTTTAATTTATTTTTTAAAGTTTTTGCCATGATAAGTATGTATTTCACATTAATTTCTAAAAAGTAGAAAATAGCTATACCTCTTTCTAAATCCCTTATTTGTGGCCCTTTAGGTGCACCGCCAAACACACAAGTATTTCTAACTCGTGACGTATGACCAAAGTCAATAGCAACCTGCTGAATTTGCTGGGCCAATTCACGAGTTGGAGCAAGCACTAAAGCCTACAAATATTGAAGTTATTTTTTTTAATATAGAAATATGAAATCATAAAAAGAATACAATGTGAAATCTATAAATAAACTTACAATGGGACCATCGCCTCGTTGTAGAGGTGGTTGATGATTTATATGAACAATAGCTGGCAAAATATACTGAAAGAAAAATAAAAGTTTTTATAGCCTTCAAAATTAAAAACTAGACCAAAAAATATTGCAGAAAAAAGGATGTTTTCAACAAAAATCACGACAAAGTCTTTCTTTAAAATAAAATATGTGGTAAAAGAAAATCTTTAAATTTTTAATGTTAATTTCCTTATACATTTTTTCAGAATCCAGGATAAATAAATATTAAGAATATGTAACAAAAAAGACTAAATTATTAGATAAATATGAAGACTTAATTTGATGTAACATAAAAGATCTTGTCTGCTTTTAAAAATACAAATAATATCAAAATTAGCCAAGTATTTGATTATGTTAAATAAATTTTTATCAATATAGGGGTTTTGAAGCTCTTTACTATTGTGTTTTCGAATTCAATAGTTTTTATATTGTCATAAATAAAATAAATGGTATAACTTAATGCTGTTATTCAATTTATTACTTATTAGCTACATGTTTGGGGCTGAAAAGTTAATTTCTAATAATATAATACAATATTAAACATGAAGCTAATTAGTCTATTAAAAAAAATCAAATGTTAAAATATGATAGGTTATAAATACGACCCAATTTAAAAAAACTTTTAATCAGAAAATTTTTTGGAAGAATATTATTTATTGAAAACAATAATAGAAAGCATTTTTTAGAAATAAGAGATGATCTGTAACTTTGTTTCGAGAAAAGTTCCAATTCTTAAATTAATTTGTTCTGAAATGAATCAAGATCTTTATTGCTTTCAAATTTAAAATCAACAGCAGTTGAAAAGAGTAATTATTTTGTACTTCAAAATTGGGATAAGTAGTGCATAAAAATCCTCAAATAAATTACATTTTTTTTTTGTCAATATTTTGAAACGAGTTTTTATTATTTTTAACTTATTTTTTTATTGATCAAGTATTTATAAAACACTTACAGCAAGAGTCTTTCCAGATCCTGTTTGAGCAATACCAACCAAATCACGGCCACTCAATGCAATAGGCCAACTTTGAGCCTGGATAGCAGTGGGATGTTGATACTGTTGTAGACGAACAGCTTCCATAACATAATCTAATAAAAATTAACATAATCTATTAAAAATGGAAAAACATTAATTTTAAATTAGAAAACAAGAAAAATAAAACATTTTCAAATCACAGCTACACTTAAAATCTTTTAGGAAAAGGTACACAATTAAAACAATTTTATTAATTAAAAATAGAGAAAATTTATATAAAACAAAATTTAAATACTTTTAAACAAATCTTGAATAGTTTTATATTAAAGTTCCAATAGTTGATAAAAATAGTTATATTAAAGTTCCAAAGTTACAGAAAATAAATATTTTTACGAGTTTGAGAAAATCACTCCATTATGTATATATGTGTAAGAACACAAGAATTAAAACATTATAAAAACTGCAATAACACTAAACTTCTTAAAGCTGTAACATTCTGGCAAAACAATTTAACTACAAGTTATTTATGCTATACATATATTTTTTATAAGCATAGCTAATAATTTTTAGGGATGAAAATAAAATTCTAAATTTTCAATACACTAACATTCACTACATATAAGCATAAGATGCAAAAATTTTTATGTTATGTTGAATGAGTCTAAAAATGTTTAACATTAAAGCCTATATTGTGAAAAAATATAAAATTTAAATATTATTCTAAGACTGAAACAAAAGTTCATAAAAAAAAGGACATAGCAAAGTGTGAGTGATATTTATAATATAAAATAAACGTAAAAAAGACCAATACAAAAAAGGAATTTATTTTTAACATCTAAAATTAAACAATATATAATATATTTAGAAACAATTAAGCTTTTTTTATTGAAACATTTGGAGAAAATGCCCTTGGACAGTCGATAAATAATTTTCTCCTTAGTCAGTACAACAGTTTTATGAATTTTTTCAAATTTATTACTATGAAATTAATATACAAAATTCTATAAAAATAAATATTAAATTATTTTTTCCAAAAAATATTTTTATTTTATGAAGTTTAATTTTTGAATATCTGTTCATCATTTGCATAAAAATTAATTGAAGGTCACTTATTTTATAAGCTAACAAGTTACACAAGAATAATATAAAAAAAAAAAACATGTTAACTATTGAACTTTCACTTATTATTTTACTTTCACTTAATATAAGAAAAATAAAAAATAAAATAAAATAAATAACTTAAAAATAAAACAATTAACTTACCAGGAAAACAACCTTCTTCAAAATTTGCAACAGGTTTAGGAATATTGGGTCCACGAATAGTGATCTCATAATGATTTCTATAATCATCTGCTTCTTGCTACAAAATTTATATTCATAAATTATTCAATACAGATGACAATTGATGCAAGAAAATAAATACTATAGCATACCAATTTGAAAAAAAAATCTGTGATCTTAAATGATCAAAAATTAGACACTATAAATGAATTTTAATTTGAGGAAAAGAAATTTCTCAAATTAAAATTCATTTATAGTGTCTAATTTTTGATCATTTAAGATCACAGATTTTTTTTTCAAATTGGTATGCTATAGTATTTATTTTCTTGCATCAATTGTCATCTGTATGCAAGAAAATAAATACTAGTAAGAAAAAGAAAAAAAAGTAAAAAAAAAAAACAATTACAAAATTTAAGCAATTACAAATTTAGAAATATTTTCTTAGTTAAATGAAAGGCAAAATGCAAACAATTACATTCAAATTTTTGAGATAACAAAAATAAAATCCTTTAAAAAATATTTACAACCAAAAAAGAATTAATAGCTAATTTTTAACTTACAATTTTAATAACATGACAATACAATTAATATTAAAATTGCTGGCTTATGGCTTAAAAACTTAATTCAATTTACAATTAAAATGTTTTAAGAGACTTTTCGCAACACCTTTAAATAAGTGTCTTTTTCATTGAAATGAGCTTTAAAGAAGTTTTAAAGTTAAAAGAAAACATTGCAATAGTATTAATGCTTGCAGGAGTTGAGCAACCATTCATAACAAAACAAATTTAACTTACTGTTGATCGCCTCTCAACATTAGGATGTTCCCGATAAAAATTCTTCTGAAAGGGCAACAATTTAGATAAATCCCAACGTGGTTTTCTCAGTCTTTCACCAGGTTGTTTTCCCTTCAAGGAGCCCCGTCCTCCAGGGCCTCCACTGTATCCACCTCTGCTAGATCCACCTCCACGACGACTTCCACTAAAACCAGATCTGTCTCCACCACTAAGGGTACATTTTTAATATATTTTAGCCAATAATAATTTTAATATATATATTTTTAATATTTTTTTTTAGTTTATCACATCACATTAATTTCAACTATACAAAAAAAAAATCTTACAATAGAGCATAAAATACAGAACCAATGAATCATATATTCATATTATACAGTTTTGGTAACTACAATTTCAAATTGTTAAAGCAGAAAAATTCTAGTATAACTGATAACTTGACTTTTATAAGTTTTATACATGTTTAGGGTAATTAAATGGAAAGCCTAAGACTTGGAAAAAGTAGTTACAAATAAAAAAAAAAGGGGATTACATCAAAATTTTTACAACAAATATTTGAACCAGTAAATCTAACTTTATTACCTTAACATTAAATTAATATAATAAAAATATCAGATATTTTTCATTAGAGGAGCACCAAGCTAATGCAAGTTTCAAGAATTTAAATATTTTACAATAAACTCTGCATACATTGTGACTTGTTATATTATGATGGATGATGATTTAGCTGTATTTTCACATAATGTAAAGTGGCCCTTCACTAACAAAACAATAAATATTTTTCCCAACTCTCCCAGCAATTTTATCCCTCTATATACTTTTGTTTTGGAAAATTTACGTTAGCAATGCTTAGTAGTTACTTTGTGACAAAAACTGATATCAAAGAGTCATGAATTTCGATAAAGCGATCGCAAAGAGTCAGCATTGATAAAGTACAAAGTTTTAGTTAAAATTTAATTGTTAAATTCCATACATTTCTATTAATTTAAATAAAGCCATATATACTTTTCCACAGTATTGTAAGAATTCTAGTTAAATGCTCCAACAAATTTGATACACTTAATTAAATTAATGGCAAACAATTGAAGTATGCACTATTGTATTGTATCCAGTTTCGTTTTGAAAATTCACAAACAATTGGCAAAAAAAATTGAAATTTTGCAAGGAATTTATAAGAGAAGAAAAAACATCATAATAAAAGTACGAAATAAAACATCTGATATATTAACATAAATTATTATGATTTTAGAATTAAGGTCAAGCACCTACGCAGTTCAATAAATTCAAATTTTTCAAAAAATATGAACATCAGAAACGAATTTTTGTCAAAAACTTACCCTCTACGACTTGATCGATCTCTACTTGACATTTTAATTACTTTTTAAGAGTGGAATGTTATTAAAATAAATAAGTAAAACTTCAAATTGCTAGACTGTTAATTTTAGTAATGGCGGACAGTTGAGAAAGGCCGGATTCCTCAAAAATAATTTCGTATTCATGCGCAAATCAACAGTTTCATTTATAAAATGTGTAATGTACCTGTATTTTTTATATGATAAACATTAATAAAATTATAATTATTAAGTTCAAAAATTTAATCATTCATATGTTTATTGTGTAAAAACCGGGAACTATATTTTACTTATGACGTAATTTTTCCCTAATTAAACTGAAGTGAAATAACCTATAAAAGTGACTAGATAGTGCAATTATTTCATCATTTCTAGAAAATTTTAAAAAGGAATAATTAAATAAATAATTCTATAATTTAATAATAAATAGTTCTACAATTTATGCAAGTAAATTTAAATTGGAAAATGTTCCCTAACCTAGTCAATTTATTGTCGTTTCAGTCAGCAAAGATAATGTAGGTGCCATTACGTAAGAGGTGGTGTGAGACTGCATGTAAAATAAAAAATATTGAACAATCATTTCCTGATCAGGTTTAAGAAATTAGCGGCCTGAGTGAACATGATATCAAGCTTCCAATTTAAATGGTCCAGAAGTATACCTCGTGAAAGAAGCATCATTTTAAATATTTAGAAATTCTATTAATTTAGTAAACGAAAGGGTTATGCTGAGGATCTTCTTAATAATGGTACAAAGATCAAAAGAAATGTGATTGATAACTGTTTCAAGAGCACAAAATATAGAAGGCGAGTTCAAGCAAGAAAACCATCCAATAATGGTCCCTCCAAATTGGAAGATGCAGGAGATAGCTATATTTCTTGTAAATAAATATTTATTGTACCTACATGTCAATCCCATAAACAGATTGACCCAATAGCGATTACCGCATCTGGTATATATTACTATCCCAATGGCTGTTTTTATAACAGTTAACAACTGTTTTTATAACAGGTTTGGTTTGGTTTGTCGCTCAACGGTCATCTTATGCGCCCAAGGGCCAAACAGACCGGGACCTACAGTTTAAAGTGGATTCCGAACCACTACAAACATCCATGGCACCGCCGGGACTTGAACCCGAAACCTGTGGTACCGAGCGCCAGAGAGCTATCCACTCGGCCATTCAAAAACAAAGGCTAAATGCGAACAGGTTGAGCCCGTCAGGATTCGAACAGGGAATCTCCTGATCCGCAGTCAGACGCGTTTCATAACAGGGGGTTTGTCAAGGGCCAGAATTTTAACCTGATTTTAACACGATATTTTTGTATACTTATGTTCTAATGGTGATTAAAGTTTAAGTTAAAGACAAGAAATGAGTCATGTGTTTTATTAACATTACTATATACATTACATCTTGTCAATCTCAGATTGACTTCACATATAGTCAACAACTGAACTATATTTGATTTTTTTATATTTTTTCAAGGGAACATTCACCAGAACTGGCGATTGATCTGCGAAGGCGACTGTGACATCTCCCCCAATATTTATTTACCTATAGTTATGTCATGTCTCAAAAATCTGAATGATTCCTGAGAGTTGTTTGTTAATAGAATTTTGCTCACCTCTTACACGTCTTTATTGCATGCATGGTTGAACGAATTATTAACGCTATATACATTGCTCCTCAAAATACAACTTTTTCTATGCCACATCAATATCTGATGAGCTTGAAAATAATATTCCACTGATAAATACGATTAATTAGTTAAAATAACTAGGATTCCTTATAGAACAATTAGCTTCTTTTATTAAACAAATCCCAATTTCATCTGTTTTGAAAACATGAATACGATAATAGGAAATAGTTAAATAGTGAGCATACAAATAAAAGAAAAAAAAAGTTTATTATGTTCATTCATAAAATTTTTTATTACTTTCATTCATTCTATTAAAAAGGCTTGCTTATAGCAATTAATTTGCTTATGCTTATAGTAATTAAAAATAAATTGCTTATAGCAATTAAAAATAAATTGCTTATAGGCTCTTTACCTATAAGCAATTTTTTTTCAGCATGGAATAAAGAAAAAGCTGAAATAGGAAGAGAAAATGATAGGTAATTCTATACAAAAAGAGCAAAAACTTTAATAAATGGTTATCCTTTAATTATTGATTTTTATGAAATTTAGTAGATTAAACGTATTAAACAATATTTGTTTTAATTGTAACTTATTTAACAAAATGTTTTGCATCAACTCATAGTACATCTAAAAAATGTACATTTTTTGGGGTACCATTTATAGCTTTACTTATACACTATGCACCAGCTAGCTACACTATGTACCAAAAATAAGCTGAAGCAAGAATTAAAATCTTTACATACATTTATATTGTATAATAAATTTAATATTCTTGGAATTTTTAAAGTATAAGATCATTACATTTTCTAAAATAATTAATTGATGATAATTTTTCTTCTATGTGAATAAACGCATCATAAAAAATAACTGCAAATTGTTTTTTATTGTTCGTTCTTCATTAACAATTACTTTTCAAAAGGTTTAAATAATTCCCAGAATTGTCAATAATGACTAAAGATTGGCAAAATTTTTTATATATTTTTTTTTATTTCGGATTCAAATTTATATTTCTATAAATATTTTTTAATAGCTATTCAACTTTATATTTTTCATTTTAGAAATATTTGAAGGATGTTTTTTTCATTTTTTTAGAAATATTTGGGGATAATTAAGAATTATTTCCACAAACAAAGTTACGGATTATGTATAAGGATTTCAATGGTTATTTTTTTTGTTTTCTAATTTGATTTTAATTTCTAAATTACGATTTATTAAAAACATTATTATGAACAAGTTATTTTGAGCAACAAAATATCCATTCGGGGGAAACTCATTTTGGAATGTTAAATTTACTACAGAAATAAAATAACATTCTTATAATCATATCTGTATATATATTTTCATTAAAATTTGTCAATTGTTAGATACAGCGACTTTTACTCATTTTACATGTACTGATGCACTGTCGAAAAATATATAATAAGAGCTATATAAATTTAAGGATATAAAATTTTTATTTATACCAATACAAATCAGTGTTGTTGTGAAAAAAATTGGCGTGATTAAAGGAACTTAGTCGAAATTGCAGTCATTCAAATCTATACTAGACAAAAAGTTGAAAATTCATGTTTTTATTGAGTTTATTCCCTCTTGTAAAAATTGTCAGATGGTTCGCTACTTTCCTATTTAAACAAAAAGCTCTTTAGGAATTTAGTCAAAATTGCAGTCACTCAAATCTATATCAGGCGAAATGCTAAAAATTTATGTTTATATTGAGCGTATTCCCACTTGTAAAAATTGTCCATTACTTTCCTATTTGAATATGTTTTTAGATTTTTGCTCTTTTAACTGCAATCTTTTTTCAATTCTTGTTAATAAAAACTTTTGAACGATAACAAAGATATCAGTAAATTTAACTAACTTTGAAAAATGTTTATTGCAGTATTCTTCGTCTTCAATGATCTAACAGCCCCAAGGCCGTCTGTTTACTGGCAGATTCCGCAACCTGAGATATTTTCGTTATATGGAGTAGGGTTGTCAGCCCAACGCTCTACAGTCTTATTAGACCAGGACCTGCTGTTTAAAGTGGATTCCGAACCACTACAAATATTCATGGCATCCCAAAACCTGTGACACCGAGCGCTAGTCACACGGCCGTCAGGCCTCTGCAGTATTCTTATATGTTACAATATCTTTTAAATGCAACAACCATTTTAATGTTAGGCGGCGACACATTACGGTTACGTGTCGATAACACGGACCTTTCCGCACGTGGGGAGCATCTAACTTTGAACCTTGATCCCAGGAGGAGGCTAACAGATCTCCGTAGATGAAGAGAGAGAGAGAAGCAAGGCTGGCCGCCAAACGAGAAAGAGAGAGAGAAGAAGTGAGACTGGCGGCAGACGGAATAGCTGCTGCACGCAGCGAGAGAATGAAGATTATGTTTGTCGATCCCAGAATAATTAATTATTGTACAAAGTTGTAGATATTATTGTGCTTAACTAAATGGTTGTTGACCTTAAAAGAAACATCCGGTTTCTATATTTTGTTATAAAACTAACCCCTAGACACCACAGTCTCACCCTATAAAAAGTGGAGCTTCAACCGAGATGGGTTCGTTGTACGTATGTACGTGTTTTGAAAGCTACAGCCTGCATATATATATAAAGATTAAACTGTTGGTGGATATATGACAAACATTTATTGAGAAACAAAGCGATTGACAAATTTTCAAAAGCTGGATTCAGGACGGTTGATGTGAAATGTCCACTTATGTACACCCCAAACAGTCCAGCTACGGGAGGTGAGGGGAGGAAATTACTTTCCGTGATGATTTTCAGTCGTAACTGCTACACATTTGAGTGTCGATTGGGAAAACATCCAGGAAAACTCCCATTAAGTAGTCTGACTATATTAAGCAGGCTTTATAAATGCTGTCACAATAACCTTTCAACTACAGTTGAAACGAGTACTTCAACTGTACTCGTTTCTGAAAGCAGTAATTGCAACTGAGGTCATCTGCGAATTCAAAAATCTGAGCCGTCATACCCGCTAGCTGTACATGTTACCATGAGTCACATTTTATTTCTGAAGCAAAAATCATTTTTAAATTATTTTAATTAGAATATCTATAACATTTTCTCTAAAATCATTGTGTTTTCATAGTGATGTTAAATCTTTAAATTAACATTTTTAAGCTTCGATAATAAAATAGACAGTCGTACAAACAGAGTGTATATGGATATTATTTATTCTAAAAACATCCTCATTTCTGTAGAATGTCTGAATGCTTTGTAAACAGATACATTTAATTGCTTTTTCCTCTAATTAAAAGAATCTTTACTTCCTTCATTAGGCTTTGTCATTAGCACAGTTTTGACTGAATGAGGCTCTTACAGAATGTATCCGCATTCATTATGTTATCGTTCATCAGAACACAAATAAAGGCAACGAATAATTTGGTATTCAGTGCTATCTCTATTCTTTTTGAATACATTGGAATTAAATTTAACTCTATACAAAATAAACTGACGGCAACTTTATCCTTGCTTTTCTATCCAATTGTAATGAATATGTTTGGTGGCAGTATTGCAAGGAGTTGGTATGGGGAAAAGATCAAACCAGAAAACAAAGCAGTTCTCATAACAGGTAATTATTTATTTTTCTTTCATAACATACGATGCATTCAGCTTTATTGCTCGTATCAGACATTTGTATTAATTAAATTTACAAAACATCTTTTCATATTTGAAAATTTTGTTTAAAAATTTATCATTCTTTATGAGTAATGACATTTTGAATTTATGGCATTTAGTTTAATATTATTTGTAATAATACTGTTTTACTATTTATTTATACTTTGGAAAAGGGAGGGGGGGGTAGTGTTACTCGAGTCCGTAGCATACCTTTAAGCTACACGCGCCCCCTGGGTAGTGCTAAATGAGTAACAGTGGTGCAGCCCTAGCTTATGTCATAAAGATTAACTGTTTCTGTATTACCAGCTTGCATTAGAACAACAACTTTGGAAAAATAAGAAAATAATCTTCCTCTTTTCCTTCTTTTTAATATATATCGGATGATGCTGAACCAGATATTTAGAAATCAAAGTATCATAAAAAGAAAATAGTGTAAAAATGAAATAATAATAATTTTTATTACTTTGCTCTGCGATTTACTGTACTGTTACTGTTTATTTTCAAACATCATAACATATTGTCGATTAAGGTGGCTTTAATATTCTTATTTAAAGAAAGAAATTTTTTTTTTTTCAATTCCTTCTATTAGCTCACACTCTCCCTCTGTATATATGTTGTTCAAATTTTCAATCGTTCATAAAATACTTTTTATTCATCCACACGAGTTCAAACACATTTTTTTGAACTTGTAGTGGATGACACTGGATGTTAATACAGTTTTTGCAAATATTAATTCATTCATTAAATTTAATTATTTCATTTTAGTTTTTTTTTAGATTTAAGTTGTATGTAGGCCCCAATAGATGGCCCCAGATAAACTTAAAAAAAATAAACGAAAATTATTTATAAAGGACTTTCTGCAATATAGTAAAAAAAAAAGTAGGAATTGATTTTAAATTTTTTTTTTTAATATTACTTGTTTATTTTGTAGTCCCACCCCTGGTAAGCCACTGAAATGACCTATCTATCTATAAAGCATTGTCTATGTAATAAACAGTTGAAAAATATTTATAAAAGAAAAGAAAAAAAATATTTAAACGGAAATGAAAAATATGAAAAAAAATATTTATACTGAAACTAATAAATAAAATAATACTGTGATTTCCAATTCAAATTACATTCGTAAATGTTTAGTTATGAAACTGTTTTAATTCTTTAATAACTATTAAGGAATATATAAACAAAAGTAGGCAATTTTTGTTCTAATGAAACTTCAGAAGTTTTCAACATATTTTCGTTCTTATATGTTAACAAAAAATGACATTTTTTATTGAAAAAGAAGAATCACATACTTAGATTGTTTTAATTTATGATTGTCATATTAAGAATAATTTATTTATAGAAAAATAATTAATTTATTTAGTTACTTCCAGCTTTACAAATATTTAATGCCATAACATTTAAATTAATTTTGTTTTGCTTTTGAAAATATGCTGCTCTATTAAATTCACCCATAAAATATAATGTATGCTATAATATATTTATGTTTAAATTTAGATTGAAAAGAATATTAGGTTTAAAATGTATGTGCAAGTTAACTTTATTAAAATAATTCTTATTCTGTAAAGCACATTTACAGGATGCGATACAGGATTTGGTTTTAATATCGCCAAAAGACTGGGCGAGAAAGGATTTCAAGTGTTCGCAGGATGTCTTGCACCTTTTGAAAATGGAGGACGAGAGTTAAATTCTCATCGCAACATACACTGTTTTAAAATGGATGTTTCAATGCAGAAAGATATTAATTTAATGCTAAGCTATGTGAAAGAAAATTTAGGAGACAATGGTAATTATATCTTTAAATAATTATATCTTGTAATCTATTTTGTCCAAGTTAATTAACCACTTAAATAAAGTTAATTAAGAATTAGATGTTAAATTTTGCATTTCACTTCACTTTACCTCAAATCAAGGCTTTTATGCACACACACACATACACACACACATACACACACACACACATACATACACATACAAATCAACACACACACACACACATATATATATAGGGCGATTATAATTAAACTCCCATTTTTAAAATGCTGTAAAAAAAGAACCCCTCATTACAAAGAGTTATTTGAACTGAAGATACTTGAAGAAGGGGGAAACGGTACGGCATCAAAAAAAGTTCCGAAGTGTAAGAGGGCGCTGTAAGCGGCATAATGAAAATGAATTCGGCTGCCAGTGATGTTTTGAATCAAAATTGCAGCGTATTTGTCATGAGTTGCACATTAAACCAACTGGTTTAATGAGTTGCACAATCTGTTTATGAGTTGCACATTAGTGTTCAATATGCTGGATTGTTTCGTTTTTTTGACGAAAAAAATGACTTCCAAGTCATTCAACAGTTGTGACACTGTTAATGGAAAGCCCATCCTCCAAGGCAAGGGCATACCCAATTGGAGGGGGTAAATCGGTGGAAATTTTTTAGAACTTTTTTTTTTATTCCATACCATTTCCCCCTTCTTCAAGTGGTTCAGTTCAAATGAGCCAAAGAATAGTCGAGATATATTGTACAGAATGTGCCAATTTCGACATAAAACATGGAAAAGAAATACATACAAATGATGACTGATAATATAAAAGTAATTTTTGCTTGTGAAAGTGAGTCTTCAGATAAGCTCTAATGTATTTATAGAGACATTGGAATCCTGAATTTGGGAGAAAATTGGTGAAGCCAGATGAATAATGCAAAATTGCAGGACCATAATGCAATTGCTATACATCATGGGTTTTATGAGGTTGATAATATGGGCATTCTAGACCATCATAGTTTCCACATTAACCCAACCGAACATTTATGGAATCTATATAAAGCTAAAGTTTCTACAAAATTCAATAATTTTCAAACATTCTCTTAAAATAAAGATATGTAATGAAATAAATAATAATAATATAATGAAATAATGATAATATAATGAAATAATAATAAATAATTGTAATAATAATATTCAATAATAATAAATAATAAGTAAATAATAATATAAGATATGTAATGAAATAAACACAGCTGTTGTAACTTAATATTTTGTTTAACTAAAATAATTGATACTGCCATAAATCCCAAAGATAGCATCACCAAATATTAAAATCCTGCTTATTTTTGTTTATTATTATTTATGAAAGCATTTGTTTACGTTTATTTTGAAAGTATTTCAAAATGTTTGAATTTTTACGAGTGAATGAGGATACATACATTTGACGAAAGCACTAAAAGAAACATCAAGTCCATAATGATTCTTTTAAAAAAATTTTAATTCGGAAAAAAAAAATCGTTGTAATCATAAATTATAGAAAATAGTTTTAAAACAATTGTCACTCACTATAATAAGAATTAGAATCATAGTTTTAATACAAAAAACATTAATTTTATTCATGGTTTAAAAAGAATTCATAACAATCTTATATACAGTAAAAATAAAAAATACAAATTTCTTGGTGGTTCTTTCCAGAGCTTTGGGCTATAATCAATAATGCAGGAATAAGCAAAGGATCTGAAGTTGAGATTACTTCCATGCAAAAAATTGAAGAAGTCATCGACGTAAATCTTTTGGGCACAATAAGAGTGACAAAAGCATTTCTTCCTCTGCTTAGAAAATCCAAAGGGCGTGTCATCAACGTGGCGAGTGCTGCAGGTAAGTTATAATGTAAGATGTATGTTATTGTTTTCAAATGTAGGTTATTTTGACTCTTTTAAGAAATTATTATTATTATTTTTTTAAATACAGTTTTGTTTCAAAATTTTTTTTTTCTTACTAAAAACGAAACTGTGCAATTTTAAAATTATGACAAATAAGTTATTATCGTAGAAATTCGAGTATAAATTTAACCATTCGGATTAGAACGAGAAATATGATCCTCTGATTCTTCACCAGAGTAGTCAAGATTATCCCACTATATATCACTGCTATTATTATTTAAAATGTTATCTATTTTGACTGATTTTGAGGAATGTAACTTGAAGTACATGCAAGTGTCTTATACAGTAAATAATAAACAGCTCTTCGCAGATCTTTTGAGTATTGAAAGACATTGGATCAAATGACTCTAAATGCCATGAAATGGCAATCGAATGATTCCAGACGTATGATATCATGAGCGAATACAAGATACAGGGTGTCCATAGAGTATCTTTACAATTTCAATCAAATGAAAAAATAGTTATGTGAAAATTATTAGAAAATGAGACGCATATACAGGTGGCTATCAAAATAATGGAGACACACTAGAGTTATAAGGAATCTTTTATAAATATATCATATGACTGTCTTTTGCATGTAATACAGGTTGGATTCGGTTGAATCGAATTATACAAATGCTGAATAGTATTTAAAGGAATATTGAACCATTTATGGAGACACTGTGAAAGTTCTAGGTGAGATGCCAATGGAGGATATCGATTCCGGATTGATCGTTTTAAAACACACTATGGCGGTTCGATGATATTGTGGTCGGGGGACAGTGGGGGCAGGTAGAAGTTTCACTTCATCCTCGTGTTCATCAAACCATGATTGGGCAGTTCCCGCAGCATGAATAGGAGCATTATCATCTTTAAAAATTCCATCTCCTGCAGAAAACAAAGTTTGCATTATAGAATAGACCTGGCCAGCTCCATATTTCTACACAATGATTCTTTCTTTCAGGGCTACGATTGGTTCAGCAGAAAACCACGACATGGCTGCCCATACAGTGAGAGATTCATTTTCTTACTTGATAGTTGGAAGGAGATAATTGCGACCTCATGCTTGTGCGTGTACCCGTCTTGTGCACCTGTTTTGTGGTTGTGCCACCACTGTAGACGACGTTTAGCATTAGCAGATGTGACAAGTATTTTGGGAATAGCTGCTCTGCCGTAAATGTCCTGTTTATGAAGGTGCCTCCTAACTGCAATTATTGACACTGGAGAATCCAGATGTTGATTGAGATCTGTAGTCGCTTTGGCTGAAATTGTTTTCTTTTTAGACATTACAATCCGTTTTACCACCCGTCGGTCTTTTTCAATCAGCTTTTCCTTTCGTCTACTATTTTTCTTTTCCGAGCTTGTCTTGCCACGCTATCATGACTTTAGCCATTGTACCTGTAGAAACATCTAAAAAATGGGATGTTTCGGTCACAGTTACTCCAGCTAATCAGGGCTCCTCCAATTTGGCTTCATTGAAAGTCTGTGTGGTCTGACATTTTACATTTTTGACAAAGTTCCAAGACGTATACAACTTCATTATAGCTACCTCATACTACCATGATCTATAATTTTTATATTAAAAAAACAAGCAGCTAAGATTTCATTTTAATGTTTACGAAGCGCATTTTTAAATGTCACTTTTATTCACTGGTGATTCCATTAATTTGATAACCACCTATATATATATAATTTAAATTTAATTTAATTTAATACAACTCTATATTAGTTGCACGAAGCACATCATAACGGGGATCGATTTCCTGCCATGTTCGTTGTAGCATACCTTCAGCAGTCTTCATTTATCCTCTGCATTAGGTTGGCGATACTTCCTACCTTTGTTCGATGCACGATATCTTTATCATAATCCTACAATCGCTTGCATCCCCAATTTATTTCTATATGATTATGTTAGAGATATCGTGTATCAAAGAAAGTAGGAAACATGATTAATCTAAAGCAGAGAATCACTGATAGCATTGATGAGGGTGTGCTACAACGAGCATGGCAAGAAATCGATCCCCATCATGATGTGCTTCATACGACTAATATAGAGTTGCGCTAAATTAAATTGAATTGAAATTAAATGAGGTATTATATATATATAGTCATTATATACACTGTCACATTTTCTAATAATTTTCACTTATCTTTTTTTTTTTTTTAATTGCCATTGTAATAAATTTCTAAAATTGTGAAGGGATTTTTTAGGCACTCTGTACTCGTTTTAGTTAAAAATTAAAAATTAATTTTTGCTCTCGTTAACTGCTCGGAATATAAAAGATTCAAGTACATTTGGGATAATACGTTAGGAATTATTTAGTCTTTAGAATGTCAGATATGTAACAGATTCAGCATTGCCCTCTGAAGAACCTGATACACTACATCCATACTGTTCTATTATAATTTAAATTTAACAAACAGATTGAGGCCCGAGAACCCCCCCCCCCCTTTCTCTCATTTCTTTCGTGAAAGATATTCTGACCTACAGATTTATGATGTCCATCCTTTGCATAAACACGGGAACTTTCAAGTCGGATTTGCGTGTTTGATTTCAAACAATGATTTCAGTTCATATAGTTTGACAAAGGAAATATCTTAAACCAATAATTATTATTAAACTAAAATTATCAATTTAGGAAATCTAAAATTATCAATTTTCTATTCGTAGAATTCGTAACAAAAAAGTTTTAGAAAATAAAGGTAGTATATAAATTTGACAAAATCTCCTTGCTTTTAACACGCTTTTTACATTTTTAAATAAACTCTTATACAATTATTGTCAAACTTTTCTCAAAATCCCCCACCCCCCTTCTTAGGATTATGCAGTGCTCTATTAGTTAGAAAAAGGAGGGCAGAATATCGGGGGGTCTTGTGAATAGCCCACCGATGGAAAAAAGGAAAGGATGTCTTCCGGGAGTTCTCTTATGGGAAACTGTCTCGCATTTGCTGTCCGTAATATGTTTCATTTTTTAAACAATAAAAATATAACTATTATGACCTTTTCCGTATCCTTTAACAATTTAAATGGCATAGAACAGCAATAAAGAAAGTATTTAAATAAAGTTACGGAAAAATTACTCAAAAAACATTAAAACGATTAAAATGATTTACCGAGTTAATAAACCAAAATAAAATGACAGACTACTAAAAACAATAGTTTATTTGTCTGTAAATAGCTGGCTATTAAATGAAAGGAGTTTTCAGAAAGATTGGTATCAGCAAATTTTATTAATCATAAATTTAAACAGCAACAATTGGCCTTCATGATTATTACTGTCTTCGATGGAATTTGCATAATATATTCAAAATAGTCAAGTGATTGAATTGCGTTATTCTTCTATCAGTTAACCCATTTTTAAAATATTTCAATGTTAAACCTTGATCAGTTTAGACTTGAAATATTTAAAATTGTAGGTTAATAATAGACTTGCTGTAATCATGTTATTAATTTAATTTGTTGTGTATAACTCAATGCGACTAATTAACATTTTTTTCCTTAATTAATTTTTTTTATCATTGTTCTATTTGTATCTTTTTCATTTTATCCTTGAAGTAATTCCTTTTCATTTTTCATTGCTTTTCCTTCGCTTCCTCTATTGTAACACAAAGAGAAATTTAACAATGGCACTACAATTTATGTAAACATCTCCAATATTTCATCTATAAAATCTATTCGAGACCACCTTGGATTAAAGACTTCCCAGCATTAAGCAGAGTTAATTCAAACTTTGTCATATATTGAACATAGCTTATACATATATTGCTGTGATTATGTTAGTAATTGATCTTTGAATATTTTGATGTTTATTATTTAATAATTAGAATTTGTATAAAATGTTTCATTTTAAAGATTCAAATAATTCAATAAACAAATAAATCAAACCAGTTATGTAGTGTGCTGATTGGGCAACCAGATTGTAACTGGGTGTGGTTGGGTTGAGAAACTTGAGGCATAGGTTTAAGAACTCACAGCTTTATTTACACATGCACAATTACCACACGCATACAATCAAAGACATACAATATTTAACACATTTAATGGCATATAATCATAGATTTATGGAAGGAATCCCCTTCTAAGCCGAAAACTCAAAACTCGGCTATGCGCAGGGTATGCGAAATATACTTCCTCTCAGGGTGAGAGTATCTAGGTCAACTGACCACTTCTCCTGAATGTCAAAGGGGACATTCTTGCCAGTGGGTAGGAGGAAGCATGGTTAAAGTTATAGATTATTAATAAAAAATTATTATTATTAATTAAAATTTAAATATCTAAAAGTATCGCATTCACAATATTGCTGGGCTTTAAATTAAACAGTTCTAACTGAAATTGATGGTAATTGATATAAACTTGGAGTAATTTTGAGTTGCCTAATAAGACATTTAGTTTGTTTTTTTCTTAAATAGTTTAAATATATACGTAAAACATAGGATTACTAAAAACGTTTTTTGAATTTTGTTTCATGATAACACTATACTATGATCCATCGATGCTCCACTCACAAAAAATGCTCAGAAACATGGAAGACAATATTTTTTTTAAAACTGCAAAATAATTTACTTTTTTTTTTTTTTTTTTTTTTATTCACTTAGGAAGACTTATGATGCCTGGGTTCGTAACCTACTCCACCAGTAAGCAGGCTGTTATAGCTTTCAGCGATGGACTTCGATTAGAAATGCAGAAATTTGGAGTATCTGTTGTTACAATAGAACCTTGGATGTTCAGGTAAAATTAATAAAATCAATCTTTTTCCTTAACCCAAAGTAGATAATTTTACATTAAGTCATTTTTTCTTCTATGTGAAAAATAAACTAAAATAATTAAATTCAAATTAATATGTAGAAAAATCTTAGAAAATCAGCTTTAAAAATCAAAAACATTACTAAATCAGTGCCAAAAAAAATCCGACAATACTTAATATAAACTCTAATTTATCATGTAAAATTTCTATGTGTCTCGTTTAAATATATTCTTAAAGCAGCCATAACAAATAAAATGTTCAGTTTTCTCCTTCTAGAAATTTAGAATGAAAAACAAAGTGCATTTATTTATTTAATCACAAACAGCTGTATATTTTTCAGGTAAGAAGTAAATTTTAATGTGTTTTTTAATGATATTTTTAGTCTAAATTCCCATTACGACTCTTTGACGACGTCGAATGGCTCTGACATTTTGATTGAAGATGCATATACATGCACGATTAAATTCAAGCTGGAGTTTCTTTGATGTAGTTGCAATAGATCGGAAAATTCACTATGAAATTTTAATGTATTTGTACATAGGATTTTTAATATGTTCATATGTTTAAAGCTGTTTTAGAGAAAGCATTTTTCAAGTTACATTTATTATCATTTCAAAAATGTTATTGGAAATTTTTGCAATATTGATTGCTTAATA
Source organism: Caerostris darwini (assembly GCA_021605075.1). Taxonomy (NCBI): domain Eukaryota; kingdom Metazoa; phylum Arthropoda; class Arachnida; order Araneae; family Araneidae; genus Caerostris; species Caerostris darwini. The sequence continues at coordinate 247,797 of BPLQ01007013.1, read as the reverse complement.
GGAATGCTTAATAATGTTGCGTTATTCCATAAAAACATTTAATCTTCGCACACAAATATGGAATAAAATTTTCAGTAAGAAACTTTCATGCAAAATAGTAATTAAAATCAAAACAGCATTTTAGTTCATTATTCAACATAAATGTGTGCTCCAAATACTAATACATTTTTTTTTTTTCAAATATCCTTTGAAAAAAACATATTTAATTTTTATTACTGGAAACTGTATAAATGAAACAAGAAAATAAATTTTTTTAATGTTTATAATTATTATTATCATCATTGGAACAGGCTGATTTGTTTATTTTACGGCATTATGTCGTAATTGAAAATTCTAATGATTAAATTTTAAAGTGATACATAATTTTTAATGATAACAAGATGAACTGGTTGTTAAGATGATGGCCTATTAAATTTAGAAAGATTTCAAAAACTGGTATGGGAGTTAAACCTAATTGGAGGGAAAGTAATTCCGTTGAGTTTGAGGATGTGGTTTAAGACTGCAAATCTACCAAATACCACCTCTCGGAGTGTTGGTTTCAAGTCTCCAGGCTTACCAAGTATTAGAGATGACCCACTAAAGTGATATTCCCATTGTAGAAGAATGTTCAAGAATAGAATTGTAGAAGAATGTTCAAGAATAGAATTGCAGAAGAATGTTCAAGAATAGAATTGTAGAAGAATGAAGAAGAAGTGATGTACCCATGTGTGAAGGGTTTAGAGGATTTATGAGCTAACCCTCAGAAGCATAACTACATTCCATATGGAAAGAAAAAAAGATAGTATTATATTATACATTTTTTATAACAATAGATATTTCTATTTTTGTACCAAAATTTCATGAAAAACTGGAAATGAAATGTTTTATCAATAAAATTCATGTTGCTTTCCGATTTTGAGCATTTTCATTCAAGAATCATTTGCCATTAAAATTGGAATTGATTCAACGTAACCTATGGCACGTGATGGGAGGCCTGATATACAACACCTCCATTTTTGCTAGCATACTATGTCGCAGCTTCTCAAATGCTATGGAAGGATTTTACAGGCCTATAAATTTATTGTATCCATTCCCGATATCAACACTCAAGCTTTGCTTTGGTATTAGTCGTTGGGTTTCTAACCAAGCTCATTTAGTTTAGAAATCCCTGGCGCTCGGTACCAAAGGTTTCGGGCTCGAGTCTCGGTGGTGCCATGGATGTTTGTAGTGGTTCGGAATTCTCTTTAAGATGTAGGTCCCGGTTTCACATGACCGTAGAGCTTTACAGAGACCAATCAGACTTCTCACCCACATCATTCCCAAACTGTAAAGGGGCAACTCAGCTCCAGGCACATTGATGTAGTGTGGTGTACTAGTAGTAGTAATTTAGAAATCCGGCCCTACTCGTGGCATCGGCAATGTACGCATGTAGCATGTAGGAGGACTGAAGTTCGAATTCACTGATGGCATGGTTGCAGCCACTGCTTTCAGAAACTGAGAGACTTGATGGCGATTGTGACAATGCGTCTCGTATCGATAGTCGGGCTGCCTTATAGGAGTTTTCCGGTTTTTTCCCATACGAAAGGCAAATGCTAGGCAGTTACCCCTAAAAGTCTTCCAGGAAAGCATTGCCCCCCCCCCCTTCACCCATCAGTGGACTGTTCGTTGTATGTACGAGGCCCACAGATGTTTCCATCCTCATCTTTCTACATCCTACCCTCAACTGGTAGGGGGCAATATAGCTCTAGGTACGGGGATGAGATGTGGAGAAAAGAAAGAGTCATTTTATTCCAGTTAATATGAGTTTAGTGTACAACTATTCTGCAGCTATTTAATATTGCGGTTTTTTTTTTTCTTTTCAGAACTAGGTTATCTGATCCAACATCAGTTTCCAAGCATGTTGAGAAACAATGGACTGAGGTAGAAGACAGCGTCAAAACAGCTTATTCAAAAACATATGCTGCGAAGCTCAAAAATAATACTAAAGGACTCTTCACTTCAATCATGGATCCCAACATAGATAAAGTTATAGATGTTATGGAAGATGCAGTTAGTAATGAATGCCCCCCATACTATTATAGGCCTGGAATGTGGTATTTGAATATTTTTCTGAAGATAATGAATGTTTTGCCAAAGCCATTCGCTGATTATCTGTTGTGCCAATATATATTTAAGAGTCGTTAGACAAGTTTTTATTATTTATTTAAAAAAGATTGAACAGTTGATTTACTTAAATTTCTTAAGCTGGTTTTTATGTTAGCATAATTATTTTTTAATTTATTAAAATTCAAATTTATGTACATGAATTAATTTAAGAAAATTTCATAAATGTAATTAAATATATTTACATACAACAATAACAATGTGGGTAACATTTATAGTGTAATTACATAAGAGCTACGAATATTATAATATAATTTCATGTTTTAAAACTTACCTTAATAAAATATTTTTTGAAATATTTTATTTTATAATATTTAATTTTTGTAGTTACATATATTTTCATATGCTAATAAATCTACTTTGAACATTGATATTGGTCATTACAAAAATAGTATGGTTAAAATAAGAAATGCTAAATATCCTTAATATTTCTTCAATTATTAAGATTATAGGGTTCAATTATTGACATATGATAGTAGGTGGTCTGATGTAAAAACGTTGGTGCCGTCGTGGCGATTTATCCAGAAATTTATAACAGAGTAGTGGTTTATCCAATTTCTTTATCAGGGCGGGGAGTTTATCCAGAACTTTCTATTAGTATGACGGTTTATCCAAAATTTTTGCCAGTGCGGCTGTTTATCCAGAACTCTGCAAGAACTGCTGCTTCAAATGAACGGGGATAAATATTCAAACGAGCTAGGATAACTTTGAATAGTTTCAAATTTTTACTGCTTCAGAGTCAATGATTTCTTTCCGATCGAATCTACAATTTTGTAGGTGATATAGTGCAAAATTATTGGTGGCATCTTTTTTTTTTTTTCCATTGGTTAGTACAAAAGACACAACTGGAGCCTTGCAGGCAACAAATAGAATAGAAAAAAACAATAGAAAATAGAAAATGGCGACAGAAGAAAAGTCTATGGACCCATTCGCTTCCTAGCCTCCCAATAACGCTCCTACAAAGATGAGGCAGAGAGCGCAGCACAGCGTTGAAAATGAGCACAGTTCATAAATTCCCGAAGATTACGAAGCCTGCAGCAAGGGTTTTCAAATACATTTATGCAGCAAGGTGTAAATGACTAGCAAGGCAACCGTGCCCAATTACAAGACGAAACTCCGCAACTGCCTTCATCCTAGGCCAGTCAGAAGGATTTGAAATACCGTTCCACCAAGACTTTTGAGAATTTCTCTCCAAAAGCTCTTTATCTAGGTTGTTCTTGAGGATATTGGTGGCATCTAGGGGAATTTAAAAAGGATAACTGGCTGTACATTCTGCACCACCTTTAATACACATTATTTATAAAGTATAACATTTAACATTATAACAATCATCGTCCGACTATCATGATTATCCACATCTGATCTTTCAAAGTATTTACAAAGTTTTGCTGATGTTCTCTCAAAGTACTGCTGATGTTCTCTCAAAGTTCTGCTGATGTTCTCTCAAAGTTCTGCTGATGTTCTCTCGAAGTTCTGCTGAAATTCTGTCAAAGTTCTGAATTCGAGAGGATCTTTATAAATCAGTCATAATGAAATTATACATGATTGATAATTGTTTATATTTTAAAATTCCATGGTAATTTAGTGTAGCATTTTATTTTCGTGCATATTTAATTACTATTTTAATTTGTACATTAATGAAAACAAGACATTTATAAAAATGTCCTTCAAGTTATAAATATGGCCATGAATTTAATTAGCCAATTTATAAAATGATTTAGTTAACCAGGATTATCTTGAAACATATTGTATTTTTTTTTCTCAGATAAGAATTTTAATCTATGAAGGTGATTAAAATATTTTATTGTATTATTTTAGACCTCCTTTTTTACGTGATTACACACACACACACACAAAACAATTGATATATTTTTGCACACTTATTTTTTTATTATCTATTATTCATATGTCAAATGAACGTTAGATTTTAATCATTATTTCACTTTAAGGACTATATTTAAAAATAACTATCATTGATTTTTTTCAGATAATCATGGTAATTTACGACAATGTGAATGCATTGTCATATCTACGACAATGTGAATACACTGTCATATCTATTTGAAAAGACTGCTTACAAATTTATATCTTTAAAAACGATAAGTATGCATTTTATTTTAGTGCTGAACATTGCAAAGGCAGAATGACAATGACAAGGCATTTTTTCTCAATTTAAAAGAATTATAAGAGTGAAAACACCAAATTTTCAAAGGAAATAGCATAAAAAATAATAACTAATAGGATAAAAAATATATTTGACAGTAAAAAATGATTGTTAAAAACATTTAAAGTATACGAAATATTATGTAATGCAATATGATTACACAAAAATAAAATAAAAGCGACACAGTTTCCGATATACTATTCTTAAAAAATATCGAGAATGTCTTTTCCTTTTATCATATTTAAAGTTTTCTTTCGAAATTGATACCTAAATAATCTCTATATTAGGTAAAATAATTTTTTAACCTAATAATAAATAAATAAATAATCTATTAATGAATAAATAAATAATAAATCTAAATAATCTCTGCCGAATTTCAGTCAAATACTGAAAAGTTGCGTCCCAATCCTATAAAATTTTGACTTTTAATAGGCATTAAAATCTCATGTCGTAAATTGTCAGCCAATTGGAAGGATTATTAATTATTGATTATTGATCAAGGATTGTGATTTTTTCAACTAAAATAATATGGAAAATGTTTTTGCTATGGAATTGCCATTAGAATAGGAGTGAGACAAAAGTGATTGCCACTAGGCTATGAATGAGACAAAGGGAGTTGGCATTAGGTTATAATGAGACAAAATGGATTACCATTAGGCTATGAGTGAGACAAAAGGGATTGTCATTAGGTTATGAATGCAATAATAGGGAACAGTTAATTTATCTTTTATGAAAATACCTTGAGTTGCAGTATTGTATGTCAAAATTAGAAATATAACTTATAATTTCAATAAATGAATTTTGCGTTTATAATTTCAGATTAAAAGGTAGAGGGACACCTTGTAAATGCAATTTCAAATTAAAAATTCATAAAAATTAAATATTATATTCCTATGTTTTAATATAAGTTATAGTTGGTTTCGCACATTTTAAAAAGAAACTCTGATACAAATATTCCTTTAAAAAATTGCTGGTGTTGTTGCAATAAAAGGACGTTGATACAGCGATTCTTCAGATCATTAGTGTTAAATACCTCATTATCTCATTTTGTGTTATTGCATTGTTACGTCCTTATATTGAACTTCAGATAAAAATTCCAGTTTCCAAATACAGATTATGTCGTCTAGAAATAACACTCTGGGATACTTCAAAGGCTGTTGCTACTATAGATTGCGCTTATCTATTCCTAATAAATCCGATACCTCTTTAACCTGGCAATTCGGTTTTTATAATGTTGGTACATTGTATTCACTGCTACAAAGCACATAATTTCTTTTTCTAATTGTGTAAGAATTCCAGTTTTCAAATACAGATTGTCTAGAAATAACACTTAGGGATATTTCAAGGTTATGGCTACTAAAGATTGCTTTTGGCTATTCTCCATAAGACAGATGCATCTCAAACCTGCCAATTTGGTTTTTATATCGTTGGTACAGCGTATTCACTGCTACATAGCATTAATCACATGCAATTTTTTTTTCAATTGCGTGATTACCTAAGAAATGATGCGAATAAAAGTTTCTCTCCTTATTAAAAAAAAAAAAAAAAAAAAAAAAAAATTTCTACGTCACAAACAAAACTTGCATATTACCAGGTTTGAAAATTATTAATATGTAATAATTTTCCTTTTCAAACTCCTTCACTTCATCGTTGCTTGGGATTGTTTTGAGTGGTGTGAACTTTATACCGAAATCATGTATAACATTACAAATCTTTTTGTTCTTGAAAGGTTAGAGTTTAATTCGAAATTTTGTTAAATACTGAGTTAATGGCTGGAACTAAATTAAACCAAATTATGGAAGCAATTACTGGACCAAATAATTGATTGCTTTTTAAGTTCATCTAATTGTACTGATTACAATTGTTTAGAAGTTCTTTTTCATTCTCTATAGATGCAACAACGATTTGTGTGCCACTTATATTAATGAAATATACAATCGATTATACATATTTTAAAATATATAGACATTTTTAAATAAATTTCTTAGTGTAAATTTATATAAATCTCCAGTATGTAGACGACCTTGGCCCACCATGGGGCTGTTGTGCCGATGAGGAAGAAGTAGAAAGTTACACAATGTGCCTAATATAATTAAATAACTATTCTTAACTTAAAATTGCGTTAGAATCTTTTAACACAGCATTATCGTGGCCCCAATCTGATGTTTATGTCCTTGTCTGCATAAAAACACGTAAAGAATACATTAAAATGAATCATGAATAATTATTTCTTTGTAACGTGCTACGGAAATGACGCTTTCAAAATCCTTACTTTTTTGTATGTTACAATGATTTCATTTCACAATTTAAATCTTTCCTTGTTGTTATTTGTGAGTTAAAGATTTCCTCTTATTCAGCGGTTTGTTAAATCTGAAACGATGACTTGTATTTCGATAAGGGTGTAAAAAATAACTTTTTGAAGCAATGAAAAATAACAATAAAGATTATGAGAGATTAAAGACATAAAATCTTTTATGATGCAAGTTCTCATAAATACATGATTACAAAAATCTCAAAATATAATGTCATAACGTTAGATTTAAATCATCAAGAGATAAAGTTAATAACAATCAATTATTGAGTTCTCATGAAATTTTAGAGCATTCTAATTAGCACTTATTAAAAAATTTATTACGAAATTATTTAAATTTAATACTATTAAGAATGGTCTATTAAATGTACTCTAAATAAGCATTAACTTTTTGTAAAATTGGTATTTGATTGGTTCTTGCAATGTTTGTAAAGTATTGATTCTTTGAAATGCTTTCATATAAAACCGCTTCCAAATTTGATACAGTTGCCCAAACGTTCATCTGTTACCGTGCTCTGAAGTTGTACTGGAAAACCAATTTCAATTAATCTGCTGTGAGAGAGCCATGGGACGCAATCTGATAGTTCGCAAATCCTTAATCCATGTCCGTATTGTGAAGTTTTGAACATCACATACAAAAAAAGAATTTGGGATGGTAAAAAATTGGATGTTTTTTTGTGAGGCAAATACCAGAGCTTGTTTCATCAAGCTGCGGCAAAAGATGAACATGCGGCCAAATGTTTCAAATAACAAAGCAGCTTTTGACGCGTGACACAGAACCGACTTTGCCTTTAGATAAGGGCGTTGATAAATACGAAACTTTCTGAAAATTCCTGGACAATACTACCTTTTGCGACGTTATTTAACTCCTATGTTAATAGTTACTTTAACGTTATTTTAGCCCTACTCGTGGTGTAGTGGCAACGTGCACCGCTGGTGAGCATTAAGGCGGAAGTTCAATCCGCTGGTGGCTTTGTTGTAGACAGTATTTTAAAAAAATGAGAAGTCTCGATGGAGTTTGGGATGCTCAGCATCTTTCCTCGTGAGACGGACCACTTGGTAGAAGTTTCCCGGGTTTTCTTCCATACGATCTACGCAAATGTGGGATAGTTCCCCCTAAAAGTTCCCCCTTCTCCATCACAACAGAAGCTGCTCCTTTCCCTCCATCCATAAGTATATTGCTCATGGGATGTCCGTTCCATGTTGCAGGACACTGAGGATCAGTCACACTAATACAACATGTTTATGATAAAGAAAACCTCTTTAGTTTTGAGAATTGCATGTGTTTATTTTTAGAGTCAGGGTGCCAAGTCAAACTTCTACCTATGGGTGCTCCATCACAACAGAAGCTGCCCTAAAGCAGATGACACGAATACAAGGTTTGGTTTGTCACTCTATGGTTATTTTATGTACACTTTGGGCTAATTAGACAAGGACCTACGGTTTAACGTGGATTCCGAACCACTCACAAACATCCATGCCATCGTCTGGATTCGAATCTGCAGCACCAAGGGCCAGAGCGCTAATAGCGATTGGCCATAGGCCGCCGACACGAATACCAGAGCTAATCTCCTAGAGCATTTAATAAGGCTCCTAGGAGACGGTTGATTATAATTTCATCATTTAGTACAGCTATTTATAAGTCTCAAGGCTATATTTCGACCTTGTAGGAAAAAAAATCCCAAAAAATTAATTATATGAGGAAAATTGTATTCTGTGCTGTCCAGATGTTATAAAACAGGTAAAACAATCTAAGAGATCTGAAATAATTAAAAATACTTCCTGGAAAATCATTTTGTTTGTGGTGAATTTCCCCAAAATTTACCGGTGTTTCTTTTTATTATGTTTCAAATTAATTACTGATATTACGTAGTTGGAACTTTTTGAAAAACGTTTTCCTCTTCAATGTTTTTATAGTATTTACAGGATCAACTTTATCAACAGAATTACATATATAATATTCTTTAGTAAAATGCTCTGTTAACAAACTTACATTTTATCGGCATAAAGCTTAATGACTTTTCTAGTTTCCTCTATTTATAACAGAGATATAACAGTTCTTTTTAAAAATACTTCAAAAAGACTTCCCACTTACACATTTTAGAATTAATTGCAATAATTAATCTTATTACTAACAATATAAAAATTCTCTAACACGCGTTGCATTTTCATGTTTATCCATATTTCCTCAATAACAGTGTGGAGTAATACTAAATACATCTTATCAATACAATAAATGCTAATTAGATTTAAAAATATTAATAATACTTTTATTTAAAAATATGTGATACGAAATTGAACTGCGTAATAATCAATCATCATAAATTTGAAAAAAAAATGTGAAAAAATTATAAAAAAATTTTTTTTTTGGGCACTGTACTTTAAAAAAATCCTCAACTCTTCATATCATCAATTTAACACTTAGAGATATATGCTTGGTGTCCACTAAAATTTTTAAACTTGTTGAGGGTTATTTGGACCTTGTTTCTGACGTTAACAAGAAATCTACTCTTGACTCTGAATAGAAAAATATTTCCTTGGCTACTATACATGAACGTTTCAGTGATATTTCTTGGCTCCATGTTTATACTAATGGTTCGGCTGAAGGGATCCTAAGAAATGCAAGAGTTTATTCTATTGACTTTAAATTATCTTATGCCATTGGAAGGCACTTTGACGATGAAATAGCCGCCATTTCCTTGGCCTTAGACAAAATAGAGCAGGGTGAAAAAGAAAATATCGTCTTTTTTGTTGATTCCAGGCCGGTATTTAAGACCTTGACAACTCCCAATCACTGTGAAAGTGAAATTTTTAAAAACTGTATAGGATAGATAGATAGGCTGTTGAACACGGGGAAATTCATTGCTCTGCAGTGGATTCCAAGCCCTTACCGGATATATGGAAATGAGCAGGCTGATATGTTGGCCAAGAATGGATCACACATGATGCATCCTGATCCTCCTTTGCCTTTGCGTTATTTAAGGCGATATATATTCTTATCTATTAAATCAAACCGTTTCAACCTGTATACAGAGAAGGTTTCTGAAAAAAAAGTGGAATTCCCTATTGAATAAGTTACAAGAATTGCCAGTTCCTTGCCTAGAGCGGTCGGCGTGGCCTTCTTTAGACTTTTTACTGACCATGACTACTTACAGAGACACCTGTATAGAATAGGACTGGCTGATACAGATATCTGCCCCTTTGCCTGCCCATGACTGGAGAACACCTCATCATATGCCCTACTGTTCTTAAATGTAACCCTTTTTGTGTTGCTATCAATGTCTTTAGTGATTGTTTTTGTGGTTCTTTACTGTATTGGGCTACTCGTCGACTAACGATCGAGAGGTCGGAGACGGCATAGGATAAAAAAAAGTATTTTGTATTTAAGATTTGTTGAGAGTAAACATAGTATAAAACTATTATTTATGGGCTAATAAAAGTGATAAATTAAGCCATTTTAAGTAAAGCACATTTTAGTAAAATATCATATATACTTTCTGTAGTACAATTTTTAGTATACCTGATCAAAATAGTCGAAGCATGGTGCTTTCAACAAAATTATTCGTTTTTTGCTGATAATTTAAGAAGCAGTATGCTGTAATGACTTTAAAGGAATTTAATAAAAAATTTATTTTTATAAATAATCGATTGTCTAATTTCAAACGTGGATGGTTTAACACTTTATATCATGAATAACCACAAATGCATGGACTTATTCTCCATATGGTACTATTATGAAAATTGTTAAAAACATTTGTTGTAATAAAGCTTACTGTACAAATTAATAAACCTTTGGCCTTTTTTGTATAAAATTTAATGGAAACGTTTTGCAACATTTTAAAACACCCCAGTAAACGCTGTAAAATTAATTGCAAATGTCAATATTTAAAATCTTTTACTCAAGTTTGGAATTTTTTTGTTTAATTATAAGCAATTATTACATCAATCACAAAATAAATGACTTTCAAATTATTGTTTTTTACTTACCCTGAAATACACAGACTTGTGAAGGTCGCCCGGTTGCATGTATACATTGTAACTTGGTCACAGACTGTACAAGTTAAAAAAACTCAAAATATTTTTTTCAGTTATAACGATGCTTTAAGCCAAAATAGAACATCAAAGGAAAAAAAATTGCTCTGCCAAATTGTTTTAAATAAAATGAATTAGAAAAGAGTGAAAATGATTTTTTTTAATTGTAAATTTATTGTATTAAAAAAATTAGCTTAAATAACTCCAATCCATAAAATGTAATACAAGATTTAGCCATAAAAACAAAATTTCGGTAGAAGGATTGCACAAACAAAATTCGGACATCTGACAGTTAAGAGACAAATAATTGCAACCCTGGGTGAAAGTTGCAGCCAGGGTTGCAATTATGTAATTGTAATTGGGTTGCAGTTATTGTAATTTCCTTGAACATCAACAACTTTTACTATGAAGTTAGTAAAAGTTGTTGATGTTCAAGGAAATGACCTAATTATCTAATTTTCATTTACTATACTACTGTGTCCAAAAACTAAGCTTACGTAAGCTCCGGAGCTTACGGAATTTCAATTTTTTTTTTCTTTTTTAGCTGTCTGGTACTGTCCTTGACATCTGTGTGAAATTTGACGTCAAAATATTCATTAGTGTTTGAGTTACGCTTGGTTTTGTGAGACGCTAAAACTGATTCCGGCGATTTTGGAAATGTCTGAATTAATTGAGCAAAGAACTCGCATTAAATTTTTTTTTGCGGAAAGGTATAGAATGTTGCAAAAGGCATTCGATGAACATTCCTATAGCGTAAAGAAACGTTTACAAGTGGTATAAACAGTTCAAAGAAGGCAGAGAATGCGTTGAAGACGAAGAGAGCTCTGGTCGATCATCAACCTCAACCGACGAAGCTCAAGTCTAAACAATTAAAGATTTGGTACTTGCAAACCGCCGATTTACAATTAGAGATCTTGCTGATGATGTTGGAATTTGAAAAGGATCGGTCATTTCCATTTTGGACCTCAAACGCGTCAAATCCCGATTGGTACTGAATGCCCCAGCTCACACTACAATGATTCTTCGTGACTTTTTCTCCAAAAATGAAACCCATATCGTTCCACAACCACCGTATTCATATCGTGACTTGAAATTTCACACAGGTGTCAAGAAATGTGCCAGCAGCCCAAAAAAGAAAAAAATAATTGAAATTCTATAAGCCCCGGGAATTGTAAATATAAAATTTGTCTTACTTTTCGGACACAGTAGTACATGTACAGAAGAATTATATATATAAAAATGGGTATCGTAAGATGGGAGAAAATCAAATGAGGATTAGTGAGCGTGCACACGGACAAAATATGTTAAACATGATGGGATATCAGTTATGATCTTGTCCCCTTTTTAGTTGATGACCCAGGAAAATTGCATTTCAATTGATGGGAGACTGAATTAGAATGTATATGTCGATATTAAAAAAAACAAAAAAAAAAAACAGATTTTCCACAATATGAGCAAAAACATTCTTTTGACAATTATCATTAAAATGATCCAAAACATGAAGCTCATACAGTGCTGGCTTCAATATAACAGTCGTCACATTGTGGAAGCACACCTCAAACATAATTCCATCGAGAAATTGTGAGATCATCTTAACTCAAAACACACTATTTCCAGTAAAAAAGAGTTAAAATGAATATTATGTAAGAATAGACAAATTTAAAAATGTTATGCAATCTATGCCTAAATGGCTTAAAATGGTTAATCGTATATGCGGTAGATGACTTGAAATCATCAAGGTTTATATACAAAATACTAATTCATTTGAAATATAAATTAGTTATAAGAATCTTCTTAGCTGTCTGAGTTTGATTTATGCATTATTTTCCTGTAATTTCTAGTTAACATGAATTAGTTTACATTGTTTTTCAGCTCATTTTCAGAAATGCAATAAAAATGTTATTGAAAATTCTTTTAATTACTCTTATAAATATTCAGTTAAAAAAATTTTCACTGGATTTATAATTTACCTTAGATACCCGCTTTAGGCTTCGAGCATTTGTATTTAGTAAAAAATAAGTAATACAATACTATAAAAAAGAAAAAAAAAAATTATGCGGGATGCTACATTAAAATAACGAATCTTTTTTTTCATGGTTCGATTTTTGTAATAATTAAACTATAAAACGGTTTTCAGTCATGATAAAGACAACTCAACTTTCCTACACACACACACACACACTATATATATATACATACATATATATATATAATATATATATTTCCGGCCCGTGAGATTTATCACACTTTTGCAAAATATATTTATTTTATAATGACCAAAATAGTGAAAACCAATGCATTAAAAAATATATTATGTGTGCATCCATATATTCAAAAATGAACTGCCGAAATTATAAAAAAAAACTAACTTTGATTTTAAAATAATATTCTTGCGTATATATGACAGATATTGCCTGTTTTATTTATGAGTTTACAGTTATGAGTTCGTAGAATAATTAAATTATATTCTATGTTTCCTCTATTGCTTCTATGTTTCACTTTAAGTGATCCCAAACACAGTGTCCATCTCTAGATATTTGGGAAATCTGGCACAAAAAAGCTGTTAGTCCTTTTGGTTCAATTTACCCTTTTTTTTTTTTTTTTTTTCCCTAACGAGAATGAAATTGACCAAACGCACTCAAACATAACGGACGCTAACCTGCACGACCCATTACGATGTGCAAATATTCAAATTGAGATCGACTTGCAAACGCTAAGTGAAAGAGGGGAGAAACAACTATCGCACTAGTAAAATAAATACTTTTTAATGATTTCTTTTTTTTTATTTCATTTATATTTAGATATTTTTTTATATTTCATTTATATTTAGATATTTTTTTATATTTC